>JACJUY010003590.1:0-10601 GCA_014220935.1 Platorchestia sp. MABIK
TGTTAAGTTATGAAGCTTGGTAAACATCTTTGTGGCAGGAAGGCGCATGGGTTTCACTTGATTCGTAAAAGTATGATAAAAAATAGTAAGTGCTGTGCCTTCCGTAGACATTGAATATTACTTATTTAATAGCAAATCTAACTGAAAACGAAAAGAAAATCCTCCACGATAATTTTAAGTGAAAAGTGCAGGGGCTCATTAGCTATTAGAACCTTATCCTACTACGTTTAAGTGATCTAGAGCGAAGCGTTTGTTTTTTTCTCGAATATTACTTCGTTAAAGTTCGAGATAATCGAATAATAGCGGATGCGGTTTACTGCGTTCAGTGAAAGATTAAAAACATTGCTCAGGAAACTTCACTTCCGCTGATCAACAGAAAAGCAGCTCATGAAATAAATTGGCCGGCCAGTTATGCTCCATTCACTCCATTGTATATTTCGCTGCTTTCTTTAGCAAGTTTCCATTTCTTTAAAAGCGCACACAATTATTTTCCTGGACATAGTTTCACTACAGGAAAATACTATGAAATAAAACCAGATTGTTTCTATCAAAAACAAGACCACACGGAATCGGCATCAAAAGATCAGGAGCACATACGAAGAAATTGAAGAAATGGTGACCACGTTGATGATTATTTTGGCTCAAATTTGACATTTTTGTTTTTGGTATTCCTGAATAACAGGCAGAACTTTCATTAAAACTTGATTCAGTGACAAAGAGGTAAATAGCAAAACTTGTCAATCTCTAGCTGTTCTGATAAGTTAACTAACTTGGTCTGACGTGTGGGCATTGGGCACTCCATTGTGGAACGGTACATGAAATTGTGAACTTGATTTAGAGCTAGCGCTTGCTCAAGACAAACACTAGCAACCAGCACGTTACAACTTCGAAAATGTCATCCCATGTCCTGTGTTCTTGCGGAAGCGTATCATAATGAGTCAGTCTTTCCTTCCATAATTCGAAAAAGTCCGTAGTTTTGTCAGCAAGTTTATAACCCCAACGAAGAGCCGCAAACACGGAATTCGGGGCCAGGTACTCAATCAAATGGAACAAGGTGTTCACTGCCCCACATTTTATCTCGTTGGAAACAAGCGGTTAAACTCGAGGTCCCCCATTCAATCACTGCACGAGGTAACCAGATGCTTCAGAATGAATGATCCTTTGGTTTTCACCTACGGCGACTCGCTGAAGTGTTTTTCGTCTCCAAGTTCTTTACCGAAAATTTTGCCTCCCTGTATTTTTGGTCTCCAAAATGCACCCAATGCCATTCATTCCTACTCCCTGTTTGTAAAAATTTATCTCTATTTTTAATGAAATGATTTATGAGCTATCAGCTCATGTTTTAGTTAACCAAATGTATCCCTTTTGTATCGTTCTTCCTAAACTTTTCCGCCCCGTTTTCAATTGTTTCTGCATGTTCTAAGCCATCGCCCTATTTCGCTCAGAATAACTTCCCTACTTAGCCATTAATTTTTTGTATTTTGTCTATGAGAACTAATTATTTAATAACCCGAACTATCTTACATTACGAAAAAAGTTCTCAATTTGTTTCCCGCACTTAAAATTCCGGAGAAGCTGTTGCTTGGACTGTTGTTATATTTTGTTTTGAAACACGTGTTTCGCTGTTACTCATTCTGAGATTTGGCGTTCGCTTTAATCATTATTACGAGATGTGAGCATTCTTTATTTCTATACTGGTTTTTTTTACAGCGTCCGCTTGTATTTTCTTTCCTTCATTTGTTTTCTTACAATTATCTGGTTCAAATCTTGTTACTTTACGGTATCAGCTATTCCCTTCCGTATTTTGTATGCGTTATTCACTTCTGTCCATTTTGAAAACCCCAATTTATTTGACCTCTTTCAGCATTTTTTCTGCAATTTTGAGAAAAATTTCTGATCGGACACGGGCTGTGAAATAGTCTAAATAATTGAAATTCATTAGTGTGTATCAATGTTAAACTCAATATGTAAATTTGCAGTTAAGTTTGTCAAATGAAGAAAAAACATACTCAAAATACAATCAAATGAAACCATCACGTAATGTTACGCAAACGAGCAAAGTACAGGGATGATGTTTTATTCGTATTACATAAATCAATTCGCCGAAAATTTATGAGTATAGACTAAAGTGGAAACATAAAAAACTAAATAAGAGCACGTAGCATAAATTTGGGAGAAATATTTTTGGCATTTCCTTGCTTTTATTTTAGCGGACATGATGGTTACAGGACTGCTGACGCTTCTACTACGTGAATAGGTACTCAATAGAAACCAATATCCCTTTTCTTTTTTACACTAAATATGCTGCTAAAAAGCATTGAATGCATTCCAAATTTCTTCGAAGTATTCGCTGTGGAATCTAAAAAAAATGTCCTATTTTATACTCATTTGTTGAAAAGAATTTTTTTGTATATGTGTGCGTTGTCGGACCGTGTCTTCATCATCAATTCTCCACCTGATCTACTTAGTTAAAACATTTTTCTCTCAGGGTCGCTTTTCTGTATAGAGAGGATTAAATAAAATTGCAGGGAGTAACTAAGGTAATAGTCATTTTCTTTTCGTTAAGAACTGGTGAAAGAAAGGGCTGCGTGCAAAGGTTCGTTTCGGCGATGAAACAAGTTGTCCGTCTGTCACTAGGGGGCTTATTTCGCCTCAAGCTGAAGCGTAATCTTTTTTGAATTCGCGGGTCTCATAAATATTTCTTTGGTCCGAGTTGTTGAAAGCCGTCCAAAAAGCGGTTGGTCATCAAGTAATATTTCATCGCTTCTGAAGCCGGAAAAATACCCAGACACTGATTGTTATCATGGGCTAATTTTTGTAGGCAATTTACCATTTCCACAAATATTGAGCTCGTTTCCTTTAGTATGAAGTAAAACTTCACAGCACACGGGATGTTCAGAGGATCAGTCACCACGAAGACAGCGAAGAAATACTTAAGCAGTTGCTGAACGATTCCCACCTACCCTGCGGAAATTGTGTTGCGACGACTTCTGGTAATTTCCCCCTACGAACCACATTTTGTAGGAATGGCTAATTTAAGTGGACACGCAGGAATAATTTAATTGATGAATAATTGAATGTAAATGCAATTTGAGGCCAGGAGTTGAATGATTTTGTTCATCTGGAGAGTCTCCGGAATTGGGAGGAACTGGGAAGTTCCTGTTGTTATGCAGGAAGAATAAGACGCTCGACCTCCGGCTATTTCATCCTCTCCCGTTGCTTGGTCGGTAAATTGAAGTATAACACCGAGGTCTTGTGTTATGAAGACATTTATTTATTTATTTGTCGTCATTTTTCGTCGAAAATTTTTAAAATTTTCAATCAAAATTTTCCATGACTATTTCTTGTTCATGATTTAAGACTTATGATTTGTAGGTATCAGAAGTTGAAGTATTTATTTGAAATTTACCCATCTAAACGTTGGTGAATACCAACTTTGTTATTTCATTACTCAATGACTTATTCACCAGGAATTATTGTTCTTATAACTATAACACAAATACTACACTGCTATGACTTTACATTACTTAACTATAACTTTCTTTTCCATGACTTGGAAATCTATGAACGCCGGGGAGTAAAATTAGCAATTGTCTTCCGAACTAGCATTAGCCGGGTGACGCCAGAGAGCATGTGGGATACCTGCAACCTAAATCTTTATTTAGAATTGTCGACAAAATGTTAATTTAGTCATTTTTTTAATTTTCTCGGGGATCACCAAACTTATCCGTACTTCCCGGTTACTTTTTGAGTTTGATGGGCTGTGCTCTAAGGTCCCTGCCCACTCGTTGTGACGCAGTTGAGTTACACAAAATTAAGACAAATTTAGATTACATGCCTGGGGCAGTACGAGAGGTGCTCTTGTGAGAAATTATGAGTTTCTTAAATTATCAGACACAGAAAAAGTATAAGAGCTGTTCGGAATAGAAACTCTTGGGTCTTGGACTGTTAAAAGAAGTCTTCGGGGCAGAGCAATTAATTATGGCCAAACCTTCGGAAGCCCTTACAAGTGTTTGCGTGATCACTGTGCAGCCTTCCTTTCTGTTTAATTCACATGACTTTTGCATGTTGCGCTCCTATGTAACAATTAAGACGTTTGGCCTTGTCTCAGTTTTCGTGCCCAGGTAACTCTTTGTATGATATTTCTGTTGTGCAGGTCATTAATGCTTTAAATTTCAGTCTTGAGTACATTATTAACATTCAACTTGATTTTTTAATGAGAAGTTATTCATCCAACTGTATTAGTATTATTAAAAATTATAAAGTACTAGGCCTTCTCACTCTTGAACTTCTTATATTTTTCCTCTTATGGCTGTAATACGGTGCCTCTAGAAATGTGTCCATGAAGTTTCAAGGTTAATACTGACTTAATATTAACCTATTGAAATAAGTTGAAATAAACACTGTATTTATTAATGAATACCTAAACATAACTAGTGTTTGCTTAGAAAACTCAGAAGTTCTACACGAGACTGCCCGTTTTAACCTGGCCCTATTGCGATCGGCCCTACTTTAACGGTAAGACCTTCCAGCCCTACTCTAACGACATTTAAATTGTCCACCTAACCGTCTACTAAAACCAGCTAGTCTGACTGGTGTGTATTTTATTGTGGGAAAAAAATCCCTTAGGCTATGATGAAAATTATTCATACATTTACAGAAGAAATTCCAGTATATTAATTTCAATTTATCCAGCGTACCCTTTTCCTTGTCATGTTATACGATTGTCCTCGAAGTCTAACTCTTGGGCCTATTTTATTCTTTTAACTATACACCACGATGCTACCGAGTCGGCATAATAAAGTCTTCTTCCTTTTAAGTCGTTGGCTTACCTTGAATCCAACATTCTAAGGAGACCAAAATGATGTCGCAGCAGGGAGAACCTTTGTTTATATGGAGTTTCTGTTTACATATATGGAATACTTTATACTTCACAATGTACTATGCTGTATTCTAGATGCAAATAGTACTATATTTCCACTTGTAAAAGAATGAAGACGCGCTCTTCCTGTGTGTCTAAAATAAAATAAATAGGGTACCATAGAAGCGATTTTGCTGCAAAAGACATCATCAATATCTGACGCCAATCTTGCTGGGAGCGTTGTACGTAGATTGAAACATTTTGTACATTCAATGAACGCACCATAGAATTTTTTTCAGAAGACTCTTTTGCAGTACAACCAAAAAAACACTCACCAAGCAGAGAAGCACAACAACACTCCCGTCTCCATCCTCTGATAACTAGACTCTCTCTAGTACTTTCTGTGCCATGAGCATTAAAATCATTGCCGAAGCGAGTTCGATCGATTATTAAATTTAATACTTCTCCATTAAGACATCCTAAAGATGCTGTACTAATTCGTCATCCGATGTTTGCATTCATCCTGGCACTTAGCTTCCTTGCCTTCATCTTGCTTTCTGAGGTGCTCTCGCCACGCTCATACGATCCTATCAGGATTGATCGAGGAGCTTTGACGCAAAAACGGGGCAAACCTGGGCCTACTTTTCGGGGGTTCGTACCTGCGTCCATGACAGACCCACACAGTCGACCTTTAGAGGATAGTTGTTGGTGAGCTTGGCGCTGGCATACTGGAGATGTTTTTGTCGATTGAGCGTAACACCGACCCACACTTGCCTGGCATTTAAAACTTATAGACTACATGTATATTTAAAACTTATAGACTACAGGTATATATAAAACTTATAGACTACAAGTATATTTAAAACTTAAAACCTCCTTACGAGCTCATCTTAAACATATAACTAGCATATGTGCTCATCCAAAGCGTATAACTAGCTTACGTGCTCATCTAAAACGTATAACTAGCTTATGTGTTCATCTTAAACGTATAACTAGCTTACGTGCTCATCTTAAACGTATAACTAGCTTACGAGCTCATCTTAAACGTATAACTAGCTTACGTGCTCATCTTAAACGTATAACTAGCTTTGCGTCCAGCGTTCCGGCCGGGGTTTCGACTGCTGTCCAAGTCAACCGGCGGCTCTTCGTCGTGGGGAACCTGAAGTCATGGCAGCAGTGGAACGTGGAAGAGTCCTCATGGCCATGTAACGTAGAAGAGTCCTGCCGTTCCGTCGTGAGGACAGTAGGTCAAATCAAACGACGCCAAAAAGTAGCGAAGAAGTCCCGATTGGCTAGGGCGCCAGCGCCATCTGAAGCGCTTCGTTGACCTGCCGATGTAGGGAGCCAGGGAATACCTGCATGAGTAATTTCAGAGTGTGGTTAGTAGTAATACCAAAAGGCAGCCAGGACACAAAAAGCACGCGAGGTTGCAATCTTTGTGAAAATTTTGGCTTTCATGACATTTCTTTTTAATTACTTTAACTCTATACTAAAATCCAGCTGCAGATATTTTTTGTCGGAGGATGCTCGCCGTGGCACAGTGGTTAAGGCATCGCCCTTTCATGTAGGAGTGGAGGGTTCGTATCCCGGCGCTGGCGCGGCGATGTTCCCCGTTGGGTATCAGGGAAAAGCTCAAGCACAATACCCCACTCAACCCAGGTGTCGGAAATGGGTACCGGCTTTACGGGGGAAACCGTCATGGTGTCCTATATATAGTGTTAGTTATAAGGCATTTGAAAAACCAATGCACAAGATCATATGTATCAGGCTTGATTGGAAATAAAGCATCTTAAGATGCCGATGTTTGTTTTGTTTGTAGGAAGACTCACCAGACGTGTACGTCCTTTGGTTTCCCGAACTTTACCATAATATTATTACGCAATATTTTTCTAAAATATCTTCAAATGTTTATGGGATGTGACTTCTAAAGTCCTACTTGAACAATTTACTCATTATTGTACTATAAATCTTTGCATCATAGCTAACTTGATCAGTGCTTACACTTTCTGGTTAAAAAATAGTATTTTATAGGAATTTCACTGATAAAGTAAATTGTTAGGATCAGAACCATGAACTAATGACCATCGATAGAATTCACGAATCTGCATTCGCTGCTAAACCAGTAATTAGTTTCTAATTTCTGCGAATATTGTACCATTGACGCATGCCATGTCTCTCGAAAATTTCTCCTCATCTACCTGAATCATGACATTTTTATAAGTTTATTAGCTTACTTAATTGCAAAAGTTAAATTTTGAATAATAAAATATAATTACAATCATATTTACTTGGCATCGAAAACTATTCCCTCTCATAGCCAACATTTCTTGCTGCGTCATGGTGTGTCAATAATGATCCAGCGTGCACATCAACAGAAAATGTCCCTCGTGCCTAAAATCCCAATAACATTTCAAAATGTTGGTTATTTGCAGAACCGTCTTTTATGCTAAAAATTGAATAAATAAACTTAGAGCACCACTTTGCCTGTAGCATTAGCTACTCTTTAATGTTTTATTCACAGACCAGAAAGAAGCAACGAAGACTGCTCCGGCTAAACGAACAGATGATGAGCTGTGGCTTTTAGACACTCTTCGTATTGAGAATTTGCGAACAGATTCTTCCATTCGTTATTCAAATCTGGCAAAAACAATGAAGAAAATTGTGCAAATTTCGCCATTTTGTTCAATATTTTTTTTCCTTGCAAATACTTGAATTGCTCCTTTTTTTAGTAATTGTTAAATTGCCAAATATCCATGTTTTTTTAAGAATTTCAAAGAGAAGTCATGAACAAATAAAAGAGAATCGTTCTCATAAGTAAAGGTTATCACTGGAGAACACCTGGACCTGATGGTAATTATTTTCGAAAGGAAAAGCTGCCAAGAAAGATTTTACCTAATATTACCTGCTGTGTTTATATCAGGTTGTATCATAAGTCTTGTCTGTTTTCATGTGGTAACAAGTTTCAAGCTAATCCTGCAGTATCCATAAGGCAATTCAGCTCTAAACTTCATGTTAGTGCGATGACAATTCAACGTCACCTAAAGAATCTGGGAAAGGAACCCAAACTTGGGAAGTGGGTTCCTTATGACCCTCCGCTGTAAATCGTCAGCAGCGCGCGTATGTCTGTGCATCTTTACTTTCCCGCCAAATGCGATAACCTTTTCTGGATAAAGTTGTTACCGGAGATGAAAAGTGGATTATGTACAGCAATGTTACATGTAAATATCAATGGCCAGATCGACATGTAAAATTACAATCCCAACCAGAACCAGGACTCCCTCCGAAAAAAATTTTTTGTGTGTTTGGTGGAATATAAGAGGAATTATTCACTACGAGCTTCTTGAAAACGACCAAACAATCACTGCAGAAATGTGTTGTCAACAGTTGAAAAGACTAAATACCGCTACAAAAAGGAAGCGCCCAGCTTTGGTCAATCGAAAGGACGTCATCCTTCAGCACGACAATGCGCGTCCACATACAGCACGGATGACTTTGGACACAATTGAAACGCTGAAATGGGAAACATTGATGGACCCGCCCAATTCTGATATTGCTCCTTCAGACTTCCATCTCTTTAGGATTTTAGGGCATCATTTTGGGGGAAAAACTTTGAAAGACAAATACAACATTGAAAATGAATTGCAGGTCTTCTTTGATTTAAAAACCAAAGATTTCTATGAACGAAGCTTTAACAAATTGGTTAGTAGGTGGTCAGAAGTTGTTACTTACGATGGATAATATGTGGTTGAATAAATGCATGTTGCTTGATATGTTTTTATCCTCCTTATTATACTAGTGAAAAACGGACAGAACTCATGGTACGACGTGATATATTTGTTTGATGTCTGCTTATTCCGGTTCTCTGTGACGATTAATGGCCGTATCTGGGATACGAGTTTCCCCAGTGCACAAGTACAAAAATATTTTAATCGGGGGTACTGTTAGGATGGATATATTTGTTTGTCATCCACACATGGATGATTTATTCAAGGTAAATAATGAATCTCGTCATTTTTGACGGGCCGTGTACCACGGTAGAGGAAACAAGGTAGGTTCAAACCAGTCTTTTTTTCGTTGACGGAGTGGTTTTGCTGACGTCGCAGCAACGAACCAATAGCAGCACTCATATTGCATCTGGTAGCCCTACTACCCCCAAATCTGGCTCCACCATTGGCCTAACGACATTGCGTTTTGGTGATGTCATGAAGTTTCTTTTAAATAGAGCCTTTCTATTGGCTAGCCGAACAAGAGGAGGTGTATTTTCTCCCATGGAAATGACCCTACCTTGTTTCCTCTACCGGGCTGTATACACTAGCTATTTAATATTTGCAGTGGAAAATTAAGTACGGATTTGAATGCTTATTGCTGAACACGATTTAGTTAGAATAAGAATACAAGATCCATGTACTATACACTATACTATGATTTGAATCCAATGAAAAACATTTCTGGAAACATTTTCTGCAGTAATTTCGTAAAATTTTGTGTTTGAAAATATTCCGTCGATAGTGTGAGCAATACAAACTGTGGCTGGAATGCGAGAACACAGCAAAAAAATATCGAAACTGAGATACAAATTGCGAAGTTTCATAATTCTCAACAGTTATTTGTACGTGCGTTTGATAATAAATAAACTAAGAAAAATTAGACTTATTTTCAACGCTGTGCACAGATTTGTGGCAACTTTTGAAATAAACGGACAGTTGATTATTGTCAAGCCACTACAGCAGAAATTGATGTCTTTATTAAAAATAGTGAGTGAATATTACCAACTGACGTATCAAATTCGTTGCTCTTATTCTTTGTGCAACCTAAAGTTTTTGTGAACAGTTTCCATCTGGTTTACTCGTATTAGTCAGTCAACTGTTCTGTTTCTATGAAGATTTCGTGCACGAATTCGTTCGAATAAAATTTTTATACTTTCAAACTCAGGCTGAGATTAGCTGACAAATGAGTCATTCCGGTCCATAAATTATTCTAGTGTGATTTTATGAATGCCCAAGTTTCTTTAGTAGTTTGTTTCGGAAGCATTTCATGTTGAAATATGAGATTGTTACCAACTTTCATTGATTACGCACACGTACCACTAGAAGAAAACACATGACTTAATTTTATCACCCCTAAGCCTGGTAGAGGGTACTGTTTTCTTCGGTTGGGCGCCACTTCCTTTCCTCTGAGCGTCACAGCGCTCAACTTTGCAGCATCGGAACGTGTAACCTTGCTCCAGATTTCATAACCCACTGATTCTGAAAAGCCTAAAAGGCTTCAGGAGAGCATAGAATTGTCAATCATTCAGCGAAGGAGTGTACGCACGTGGAAATGGGAGTGTAAGCCTACGTACAGTTTGTTTGTGTGATATTCTATCTCAGCTCCCATCAACGTCTGGGTTTTGGTAGCCGTTTCATCCAGCGTCAAATGTGGTTGTTTATGAACTGTTCGAGTCATTTACATTATACAGAAAACACAGTACTCATATGTGCCCGCTCATTACCCGCGCTCGTATGAAAATTCGTAGTCGTTTTATACATTGCATTGCGCTTTCCCAATAAAAAGCAACAAGTGTTGTCAACTCAATTACAGAAAAAAATTTTTGTAAAGAAATATGCACCACCTGTTCAACAAACTCTCAGTACTTTCTGTTTTTGCTGGTCAAACTTTCTATGACTTGGTTACTTAAGTGCTTTCATTTCAAATATAAACATTGAATAAAGCTTATTGAAACTAAATTTTCTAATCATGT
>JACJUY010003590.1:12784-24971 GCA_014220935.1 Platorchestia sp. MABIK
CCCTAGTTTCTTTAGTAGTTTGTTTCGGAAGCATTTCATGTTGAAATATGAGATTGTTACCAACTTTCATTGATTACGCATACGTACCACTAGAAGAAAACACATGACTTAATTTTCTCACCCCTAAGCCAGGTAGAGGGTACTGTTTTCTTCGGTTGCGCGCCACTTTGCAGCATCGGAGCGTGTAACCTTACTCCAGATTTCATAACTCACTGACTTTGAAAAGCCTAAAATGCTTCAGAAGAGCATAGAATTGTCAATCATTCAGCGAAGGAGTGTACGCACGTGGAAATGATGAGTGTAGGTCTACGTACAGTTTGTTTGTGTGATATTCTATCTCGGCTCCCATCAACGTCTGGGTTTTGTTGGCGGTTTCATACAGCGTCAAATGTGGTTGTGTATGAACTGTTCGAGTCATTTACATTTTGCAGGAAACACAGTACTCTTTATTTCCCCGCACCTTACCCGCGCTCAAATAAAAATTCGGAGTTGTTTTATACATTGCATTGCGCTTTCCCAATCAAGAGCAAGTGTTGTCAATTTAATTAAAGAAAAAAATTTTTGAAAATAAATTTGCACCACCTGTTCAACAAACTCTCAGTATTTTCTATTTTGCTGGTTAAATTTTTCTGTGACTTGGTTGTTTAAGTGCTTTAATTTCAAATATAAACATTGAATAAAGCTTAATAAAACTAAATTTTCTAATCATGTGTTCGAGACTTTTGCAAGACACTGGTATTGCTGGGTTGACGAGTTCTGCCTATACTGCAAATGCAGGGTTACAGGCACTTTGTTGAACGAACTTCAACATCGGGTTAGGACCGTTGAAATAAATACTCTTTACTCCATAACCGTGTGGTCGAAAATACTTTGTTAAAGAGTTACAAGGGCTTAAAATTTGAAACACATTGGGGAAAACTTTGCACTTTGGGAGGGGCGCAGAAATGAAATGCGGAAGTAAGAAAAGCATTTTTATTACGAATACAAAAAATAGAATAGCAGCCTTAATTACAATTGAGCTCAAGAAACAGATTTTTGAATTAGGTTAGATATTTACAAAAGATGTTCACCATGACGCCCGCCTGTTGCGAGTCAGGCGTTCAAATGCGGGTGCAATGATTGCCGGACGCGATCGAAAGCACAAAGTTCCACGAATTCTCGTGGAGGCTTCAACATTTCTACAGAGAAGGTTTTCTTCAAAATGAATCTGTGTTTCGTACACCAAACTTTTTAAATGTCCCTAGAAGTAGAAGTACAGGGGCGCAACGTCAGACGTTGATGGCCATGCGAGAATTACAAGTCCTTGTAACTCTTTAACAAAGCCTTTTCGACCGCACTGTTTTTGAGGAAAAAGTGTTCATTTCAACGATCTCAACCTTATGTTAATGTTTGTTCAATTAAGTACCGGTTACTCTACATACTCTTCGAGAAACAATCTCACGTAATTTTATAAGTGTACTGGTACTGAATATGATAAATGTACAATAATAAGCCCTAGAACAAATGAGCAGATACAAGGATTAACCTCATACGGTGCACAGTACCAAAAAACTACCGAAAATGCGTTTAAAAAACATTTTATAAGCAACTAAGAAACACGAACTTCAAATCATATCATGTGTTTATTTTTACAATGACTACTAATTTTACTGCTGCGTTAAAAGCAAAAAATGTGGGTGAAAGACAGCATTAACCCCTTTTGCAAGCACTGCAAGCACTGAACCTGAAATTTAACCAGAATTTGTGAAACATTCCTAGTCATAGAGACACTCCTTTAGTCACCATATTCTTTCTTTGTGGTGGGAAGAGAAAAGGTTTCATTGATAACCGATGCAATCCCACCAGCACCTGCACCGAGGAGGAAGGGACCAAGCTCTAACGAGGGCGGAGGAAAAAGACTTGAGAAGAAAATCTAAATAAACTAAGCGAGGAATGAACCGAGGACTTAACGGGTGTCTCTCGACCGCTCGATGTTCCAGATTGAAGCGCCGAAGACGGGAGCGGGTGAAAGCCTCGAATTCTCAAATTTTACCTCAACAACATGGTCGGCCTTTGATTAAATTGGGATCGGATTTAAGACGTTTGTAAGACTTGCCTGGGAACGCTGGAGAAAACCAGAAAACTTTCGCAGCTCGGCTTCCGAGTAAAAATGTGTCAAATGAATCACGTCGGGTTTGATATTGTGACTACCGGTTAAGGCAATACATCCGTGATGAGTCTGGCGCGGAGATTGTATCTCGCCGATTTAGATCTTAAAAGCTAGGCCTAAGCTATCGCCATAAAAAACGAGTAAAACGAGTACAAAGTTGAGATGCCCTTTAGGTATGGAATTTCAGTTGACTTAAACGGGAACGTAAGCATGAAAACTGTTGTGAAGCATCGGGAGTGAACACAACAAATTATTGTGAGCTATACCGCACAGTACATCGTTAAGTAAAAATAGCTTGTGGTTTTGGGTGAGAGGGGGAGTATGCCTCACCGACATCTACCGGTTTACCCCAACCATTTCATGACATTTCGACATTTCCCCGCTCCCAAATACTTCAAGCATTTTAGGAATAGGTACAGAGCTGCACTTCACTCTTGTATCAAGCTTTTATCTTCGGCATTCTTGTGTTGTTAATCATGATGGTTTGTGGTAAGAGCGATTGCAGCGTCTGCGATGATTGAGGCACATTTTATTTTGTTTTGAACTCGGATAACCTCCCTGCATTTGAAAACGTGAACGTTAAGCGCGCACGTGATGTCAAAACTCGTTGTTTCACACAGTAAAACAACGCGAACACACACCACATCTCTTGTCTTCTCTCTAACTATTTATGCATGTCATGTACACGACGAGGACAAAAGTATTCGCGAACATGATGTTTGGTGTTATTGAACTGTTGGTGGACCAACTTGCCCAGAACTTTAACAAATTATGTTTCTTAATTCGTGATTTGAATTAAAGAAGAATAAATAAGACATGTTTGAGGATCCTTATCCAACAAAAACGTGAATGTTTCATGATAAGAGTAGCCGAAGAATTTTTAAAAGGATTTTAAAATGATAATTTTCACCTGCAGGACCTGTTGAAATTCCACGGACACTGTTACCGTTAAGCTACGTGGATCCGTAAAAAATTCCGTAAACATTACCTATCCTAACCTAACCTAATCTTTCTTATCCTATCCTATCCTAACATAACATATCCTAACCTATCCCGAAGTAACAAATCCTAACCCATTCTGACCTAACCTATCGTAACCGAATCTATCCTGATAAAAAGTCAAACATATCAATGTATGTAAAGGCTATCTTTTAATGTTGCACTAAGGAATTCAGCAGCCATGATACTGCAAACTCGAACGAAAACATAACGGACGGACTAACTAACTAGAATAACTAAGGAAGGAACAAGCAAAATTATAACATCCAGTAGATTATATCAAAAGACGATTGAATACAAACAAGACGTTGAAAATTCTACCTAAGTGTTCTCGTAGAACAAAAATTTACGGGGTTTAGTAAAATATTACCATATCAGTTCCGGATCAGCCACTGTTATGCTATAAGGTCACCAACTATAGATTGTAAACAAATCACATTTATGATAGAAGAGGTTCCCGAAGCTTCCAGGAAGCAAATAGTTCAACTTCATTGGGAAGGAATTTTATGCAAAAAATTTTTTGTTTATTAACTATCATATCCCACTGTAGCTTCGATTATTCGGTAAATTAGGTAATATGGCACAACCACCAAAATGCCTACGTCAGCTGCACCACGGAATATACGTGTTCCTGTGAGCTGAAATATGCTGCAAAGGTTAAATATCTGCCGATAATTACTGAAAGGAGCTGAATATTAACATTGAATTGGCTGGACCCGTGGAAATTCCACGGACAATGTCATCGTTACGCTAGATGGGCCCGTGAAAAAATATTCTGTCAACATTACCTTACCAATTCCAACATAACATATTCTAACGTAACCTACCCTATCTGGACCGAACCCATCTTGATAGTATGTCGAACATAAAAAAACCGTAGACCCATGAAAAAATTCCGTCAACATTACTTAACCTATGCTAACCTAAGCTATCCTAACATTTCCTAACTTACCATGACCGAACCTATCCTGATAATATGTCAAACAAAAAACAACCGTGAACCAGTGAAAAAATGTCACCAACATTACCTAACAAATTCTAACATAACATTTTCTAACCTAAGCCATCCTAACCTAACATATTCTAAGCGACCTTTTCCTGACCTATGCTAACCGAACCTATCAAGACAATATGTCAAACATGAAAAACGTAGACCCGTGAAAAAATTCTGTCAACATTACCCAACCTAACATATTTTCCCCTATCATTTCCTAACCTATCCTATCCTAATCTATCCTGTCCTAACATATCCTATCCTAACCTAACCTATCGTATCCTATCCTAACCTAACTTAATCAATGTCATCGTTGGGCTAGATGGTCCCGTGAAAAAATTTCATAACATTACCTAACAAATTCTAACAAAACAAATACTAACCTAACCCATCCTAACATAGTATATACTAACCTATCCCATGCTAACCAAAGCTATCCTGCAAATGTGTTGAATATAAAAAACCATGGACCCATGAAAAAATTTCAACATTAACTAACCTATGCTAACCAAACATATCCTAAACTCTCCTATTTTAACCTATCCCATCCTAACCTATCCTAACCTTACCTAATTTAACCTATACTAACCTATCCTATCCTGAATCATTTGAATTGTCGTTATCGATGGGTTAAGCAATGTCATCATTTAGCTAGGTGGACCGGTGGAAAAATTCCGTCATCATTACCTAACAAATTCTAACAAAACATTTTCTAACCCAATCCATCCTAACCTAACATATCCAACTATCCTATCCTAACGAAAGCTATCCTGATAATATATCAAACATAAAAAACCATGGCCCCGTGAAAAAATTTCATCAACATGCTAAACTATGCTAACCTGATAAAATATCAAACGAATCCATGCATGTTAAGGCGATCTTTTTATGTAACACTCAGGAATTCGGTATCCATGATACCGCAAACTCGGATGGGAACGTTACACACGAACTTAGTTTTAAGCGTATTAATATATAGATGTTCCGGTACAAGAGTAAGTGAAAGAACGATCCATAAAAAAATACACAGTTACAAGATCAAAAGTTACAAACTTCGTAAAAGTCCCCTGTTAATGAGAGAGCATGCTGAAAGTCAGTCAAAATTTTCTAAAGAACAGTTGGACAAAAGAAATGAGGTTTGAAAACATTTTTCTGGTCTAATTAAACCAAAATTGAATTAGTTAGATGTGCTGCAATCTCTAATTGTTTGGAAGACTGAGGAGGACAGCTCATGGAAAAATTCCATGGCGACTGTGAAGTAGGGAGGTGGAAGCAAATGTTTGCTGTTGCTTCTCGCGATGTGCTACTGGTGCACTTCAAAGTACTGAGGGAAGATGGGTAGTTTATTTCGCTACATTTTGGAGAAATATTTCATCTCGAATGCAAAGCATTTATTTCTGAATCCCAAGTGGACGTTCCAACAGAATGACGACCCTAAGCTGACGGTCATTTGGCTTGCAAATGATAGAATAAATAGAAAATTAGTGTTCACTATGGTCCAAGTCAGTCCCCGGACTTCAAACTAATAGGGATTTTTGGAAAAAGCTGGAAAATCGGATGAAGCAGAGTCGCAGGGTTGAACAAGATATGCATGGAATAATGGACGAATATATTGCCATAAGCTTGAGAATGCCAAATTTCATCTTTCAGAAACCGTCTCTGAGCGCTAGTAAAGAATGAAAGTTTCACAGCTAAATATCAATAGTAAAATTGTTTTGTTGAACTTTGTTGTCCAGTACCAAACCTTTTTTTCATTTAACCTGAAATGTGCTTGTCATTTACTAACCCATATTTATAAGGGAATATCGGATTAGAAAGAAGGTACACCTTCCTACAAAAAAAATAATATTACAACCCTACGAGGGCTTTGTAAGACTCAGCATTAACATCAACTGTTCAGGTAACGGATATTCGACTTGGGTGAATCGGTGATTAAAGAAAAAAAGGATTTCACAGTTTGATATTATTCAGTACTTTAAAGGAAATTTGGTACAGAGCATATGGAAAAGAATTCGCAAAATTACAAATGAATATAAGAAAAATTGAATACTGACACCTAGACAGCCATAGCTCAGAAATTTAAGCCATATGTGCTGCACGCAAAAACGTTAGCCACAATACTGCCGGAGTGACGAAATAAAGAACTCTTAAAACACGGCAATTAGATTCCAATTGCTTGAAGCCGGCCTGATCTTAGATTCCAGTGTAGAGAGCAAAGTTGTTGATAGATCGAATGCCGAAAAGTTGCGATGTTCAAGTCCCCGAAAATACCCACAATTATGGAAACTAAGAAATTGTTTGGTCCCCAGAATCCGCCACTCGAAACAACATTCGCAGCAGCGCAGGAGTTCAAGTGAAGTGGCGAGCTTAGCCTCTGGCACACTTCAGCTTTTCAATTCCAAGTTACTTGGAACAAAAATTTTCTAAAAGAACAGCAACCGGTTGGGTTGTGGCTGGGCTTGCCCCGAGCTTCCCAGTCTGGGGGTCGACTGACGAACTCACTGAAGAATGTACCAAAACACACGTGATACACACTAAAAACACAAATTTATGACAATATTAACAGGGCTAAAACTAAAGTTAATAATAGCCGATAAATAAAACTGTTAAGTTTCGTTACCAAAACGCACCTCCGCCTCGAGCGGTGACTGCTGAAGCTGTGAAAAACACACGGATTTCTTGGACTATATAATACAAGGTGTTGCGTTCAGCAGGTATTGTCTTTAACTCAAAATACAGTAGTGAAGACAGGTGTTCGAATATAAAAAGCTGAAGCTCAATACCGAGCGACATAAATTCAGAAAAATTCACCCGCAAACCCTTTAATACTTACGGCTTTCCATTCCCTTGACATTAACAATGCTCTACAAAAAACCTGTAAAATGGAAATCACTTTAGATATTCACCACGTTTCGATCCTGATCTGATTAAACATTTCAAATTTCATCTTTGAGGGTTTTTTGAGCTCTAGAAGGTGGCACCTGTTCGCTAAATAATTTATTTCTGACATAATACGCTCTGAGTAACTTTCCAAAAGATGAACGCTCACAAATTACACCTAAAACACAATAGTCATTTAGAGCACTCACAGGGACAATTTGATGTTAATCAATGACCCTGCTGAAATCCTGATAATGGCCGCCCAATTTGCTATCTATCACGATTGCTGGCATAAGCTATTGAAATGTGAAGGTAGAAGACCGCAGACTTCCGCTCGATTCCTGGCACATTAATACAATTGAAAAAGAAGACATTTTATGTACAAGCTGAACAATTACTGCCACCTACACACTAAATTTTTCCTACTAATACTGCCCTATTTAGAAGCTCATTCTGTCCATTTTATACCGATATCATTTCTCGATTTGAATGCTAGATACGATGTACAAAACCGTGGAAATTTTCTGGGAAGGCAACTTGTAGAAAAACTAAAGCTTTTCATCGGGGATTCTTTTTTAGTAAACGTTATTTTATATAAATAGCTCCCTTAAAAATTAGACAGTTAAATTAAAGTGAAGTGCCACTAAAGTTCATTTAAACAAAATTAGGCGCAACCATTCGGTGTTCTTCACAATAAAGTTATCTTCTCAAATACACCTAAGAACTAGTAACTTCAGCTGTCTCTACGACAGCTTCAGGGTCGTTACCCTCCAGCCTTCCACATGACTTGACCACCTGTACATTTTTTCAATTTTAGTAAGCCTGTTACTAAGATCTACTCCTGAGTGTGGTCGGTGTCGTGGCCACTGTCTCCAGCTCTTCATCGCTCCTACAACGAGAGGGCCTTGACGGTGCCATGATCGGCTAGTCATCTCTGCCGACCTACTGCCTCCCTGCGCTTCGATTCTGCTTCGCCACTCAAGTTCGGCTGCTTAACTGATGTGAGTCCCCGTAATGGTTAGCGCCACATTTTTACGTAGTGGCGTCAGTTGTAATTCCAAAGAACTTGCCTCACTTACCTTAACTGAAATGGGAGATTTAAATCTTGTGTAATGTTGTCGCAAATAAACTTAATTCTAACTTTGTATTGATACTTTAATTGTTATTGCAAATTTCTATTTCAATTATTTTTAAATTTCATGTTCTACGTTAGAGTATTGAAATTGATAATGTGTCACTATATTTATTTACCATAATTAATATAGGATTAAGCATATTTACTGACTCTAGAGTTAGTTAGTCGTAATGCAGCAAATCTTATAAATAACGTCAGCTGAACTCTCTAGCCCTGCATTATTTTCTGCAGTACTACGTGTTTACCCAATACTTGCTTCTCATGTCGCGATGCTTAATTACGTACATCTTTCTGACCCATCTCTTGGTCTTTCTGACCCATCTATAGTGGTCTTTCTGACCCATCTATTTTGAGGTGTGGTATAAATTTAACTCGAGCTAATATTTAATCCATTCATTTTTTGAGCAGTCGTTATCGACCCTATTTCTTCAAACTACTGAATATTTGTTCTGTGATCGTGGCCCAGTGCTGGAGGGGCGCTATGGGCTTG
The DNA here is from genome assembly GCA_014220935.1 of Platorchestia sp. MABIK. Taxonomy (NCBI): domain Eukaryota; kingdom Metazoa; phylum Arthropoda; class Malacostraca; order Amphipoda; family Talitridae; genus Platorchestia; species Platorchestia sp. MABIK. The sequence goes on from JACJUY010003590.1 coordinate 21,432, forward strand.
CTGGTGTCCCAGTCTTTCCCTTCTTCCAGCCCATTCGCAGGATAGAACATTTATTTATTTCAAATGAAATAAATTGGCATTAATTTTCGATTGTTTGCCATCCCTGCGTCAGTGTCATGCTTCGTTTCTTTTGTCACAACTTTTCATGATTTTTTCTTTTATGACTGTTGCGCACCTCCTATCACGAAGCCAGATTTACTCTTTGAAAATTTACAAACATCCACCGCCTGCGAGTAAAAGTTGCGTTCCATTTGTTATTCCCTCATTGCTTCTGCGTGAAAATCCAAATTTGTCTTTAGTTTCTCCTTTTTTTCATTGGATATTTTTGTGTTATGGAGATTGTAGATTCTTCATAGAACCATGACGAATCGTTGCCGGTTTGGTCAGTAGTATTATTGTTTTTACTGTAACACAATTTCAACGGCAACGATAACGTCACAGATATTAAGATCGAGATGGACTTTTCTTACTCGTTCGCATAAAGCATTTTGTGAACCATACTTTCTGGTGGGCGTGTTAAAATGAGTAATTCTTGAAATTTTCTCAATCTCATCGTTGCTCCTTCTGCTTGAAGATGGCTCTATCCAACTTGAAATCTACTTTCCCCTTATTCTGCTCTAGAATACTTCAGAAAGCTTTTAAAAAGCATCTCCTCTTCATGGCTAAGCATTTCCCCGTAACATATATTGCGGTAAAGATATATTTCCCTCATATTTTGCAAATGCTAATTCAATTCATTAAACCTATTAATGGCCCTGTCCGATAACTAGGGTAGGAAACATAAGCATTTTTTCTTAGCTTCCTCGATTTGCGACCCCCGCCCCAGCGCGGGTGCTCTCTAAACCGTGCTTCCTCATCCGTGAAAACAAACCAGCGCTCCATCTCATATTCCACCTCGTGGTCCAAGGTCTCTAAAATATTGATGAAAAAAACATTCGGAGTGCTTGTAAAAGTTTTCTTCACTTAATAATATCCTTACTTGATTACATTTATCACATCATTCGCTGCAAGTCCTCACAGCTAAAAATTTTTGAGTTTTATTTGACAGCTCTATTTCCGCCATTAAGAGTTTCGTTTTTTTGGCTGAGTTACTGTTAAATAAACGCTAACTCTCACTGCAGGATATATTTTTATGCTTCCACTGAGTATACATGATATGAAGTATGTACATGTCTAATGTGTGATGAGCCAAACATTGAACACCATGAGGATATAAAACACTACTACCAAGCATTTAATTCGACTCAGTCATGCAATTTATCCTTCTACTTCACGATACAGAATGCAGCACGTACATGTAAAAGTCCCTCACAAAGCATGCGGAGAAATACAAAGTCTCTTGATTTATTGTTGTTTAAATTAACTTGTAAACAAAGGCAATCGCTTCCGACGTGAATGGAACTTTACGAATTATGTAAACTTTACCGTTCATTAGAGTTACAGTTATGATCCAATACAGCACATGCTTTTCTGTTACTTTCTTTGTTGTTTGTGAAGAGTCGCCAAGCCATTTTTATAATTTCTTTGGCACAATCGAAAATTGGCTTGACTTTCACTTAATTTTAATTACGAATACAGTAAAATATACAGGAGTAGTTTTATCTGATCTTACCCGGACGGAGATAATAATGTCTTAAGACAGAAGTTCAGCAACTAATTCATCTATCCCATTTCGATCTTCGCAGCTTGGCTAGAGAGGGATTGGGCAAAATAATGGAAACACTTTGTAAAATCAACGAAATGTATTTTAATATAGTGTATGTGCACCTTTTGAGGCCATTGCAGCCTTATTTCTCCGAGGTGTTGATTCACACAAATTTTGAATTATTTCCGAAGGAATTTTGGCCCATTCTTCAGTTTAAACATCCTCCAGTCCTTTTAGAGACGATGGTCCTTTTAGAGACGGAAATCGACTTCTTGCTAGAACCTCTAAAACCGACCGTAAATGCTCAATAGTGTTGAAGTCTGGCGACTGTAGTGGCCAGAAGTAATGCTCAACTTCATCAGAATGTTCCTCGTACCATTCTTTAAGAATTCTAGCTGTATGGATTGGGGCATTATCATTTTGAAAAAAGCGTTCCCCTCTGAAAACAGTGTTTGAGCCATAGGATGAACTAGGTCACCCAAAATTCCTAAATAGTCTCGGCTGTTGATTCTTCCATGGAGGGAAATTTACTGGCCCGGCGGATTTTCAAGAAATTGCACCCCAGATCATCACAGACCCCCCGCCATGTTTTACTGTTGAGAGTTAAAGGCTTCTTTCGGCTGTCTCCAAACGTACACTCGGCCGGAGGTCGGAAATAAGGTGAACGATGATTGGTCAGAGAAAATCGCATTTTTCCACTGCTCGATGAACCAATTCTGGTGGTTTCTACACCACTTTAAACGCTCCGAAATACTTGTCTTTGAGAGCAGCGTTTTTCTTATTGCAGCTTTTCTGTCGAATCCAGATTTGTGCAGCTCCTGACAAACAGTTTTTGTGGAAACAGAATTCTGCAGGTGTTCATTGAAGTCTGCTGTAATTTTAAGAGCGTGGCTTTGCAACCCTCTCTAACAATTCGATTTATAGTCCGACAGTCACTCTCAAACAATTTTGACATTTGGCCAGACCTGTTCTTTTCTGAGGACGTTTTTTCTCTTTCAAAGGCAGTCATTACTTTTGAGACAGGACCTCTTGAAACGTCAAGAATTCGGGCAGTTCCTATTACTTTAGTACCTGCCATACGAGCACCAACAATTTTGGCCTCTTTGAAAGTCAGAGAGATCTGCCATTTTTATAAGGTTATAACCAAATTTTTGTTTTAGATACATCTAAGAAAACATTTATTTTAAATAAAATATCAAATGGCAATTATAATAAACAATAAGAAAATAAATATGTTAAATTTTGCTTGATGTAACTGCAAAGATTATGATTCTAAAATGTAAGGTGATTCCATTATTTTGTCCAACCCCTGCAAATGGATCGTACATTCTCTTAGGAATTGACGACAGTTTTAACAGATGAACTATGGACACCCACGTTAGTACAGGGTGATTTAAATAGTGAGGGGATTTCTTCTTGACAAATTCTTCAGTAGCGGAGACTCTAATTACTCGGTCTGCGTTCATGTTCGCTTGTGTTTCACTTTTGTAAAAAAGCATTGCTGGAGTGAGAGATGTCAAAAATTTTGAACCTTCTTATCCCATAATGAAGGACCCTAAAACGGAAAATGAATACTCAAATTCAAATTTTTGGATAAAATATAAGCTGAGACTCCTGTTGAAATTACTGCAGAACGGCTAGACAAATTGTAGTGAAACTTAAAGTCGAAGTGAGTAGTCACGACAAATGCAGGGAAATACTTTAACTTGAGTGAGCGAATTTAAAGCAAAGTCATAACTGCTCTTTTTCGAAAGGTTATCAACACTTATGAATCAATTGTAGATTCGATCAGCTCATTTAACTTCTTATTAATGTATGGAGAAATTAAATGAATATATACATTCTTATTCGTTATGTGCAGGACGTATTTCTGAATGTAAATATTGTCACATATG
>JACJUY010003590.1:32015-56452 GCA_014220935.1 Platorchestia sp. MABIK
TACAAGTTTACTTAGATCTTCGTAATTCTCATGCGCTTAGAAAGACTAAGTTTGTAATAGATTGTTAAAGAAAGATAAATTCGTGAACAGGTTGGAGAAGGTTTAAATGAATCTCTTTGCACAACTAGGTGAAGTAAATTGTGGTCTTTCAATTCATGATAAGTAAATCGTTCACTTCGACCAATTTGCACTTTTTAAAGTAAGACATGCACAAAATTTTATACATTTAAAGTACATATCTAGCTTTATGCTCACGTTCACCTCATTTCGCTCTCCATCAAGAGAGTTTAGGGACAAGCGTTCCGTACTTGGTGAATAAAATTGATAAACCTAAGCCGATACAATGGTGAGCGGCAAGCGGTTTCGATGAAGTTGTGTTCAATTTGAACTAATCTAAAGAGCCAGCCTACGCTAGATCTCTTGTGGAAGGATTCAAATGTGAATTCCCCATCCCAGAGCTCAAATTTAGCTGTTATGATTAATTTTGCACCCATCTCATGAAATTAACATTACGTTGCAAAAATCTCTCGATTCTTAGGTAATTTGCAATGTTAAATTAGCAAGCATTCTAATCGTTTAAAAAATATGAACTAATCTAGGAACAAATGAAAACTTAGGGACATGTGATTATTAGCGCAAAATTTTTCAATAACTCGCAAAATTTAACTCTCATCATAAATGAATGAAGCAAAAGAAACAAACTGGGTAATTGACACCAGGAACTTTTCCACTGAAGTCATGGAAAATTGAATCAGGGATGGGCATAATAAGTTCATGAGTTCTCTTTCAGTGCGTAACTCATTTCAGAGTTCTCTTCATTTTAAGCTTCTTTTCCTGCAGGACTCGTTCCACACTCGCTGTTTTAATTCGTAGACAAGGCTCCGTTAAATCACACTCGTATTCTCTGAACACATTCATTCCACGTTTTTAATTTCCCTGCATCTCAATAAGTGGTAAAATCCTCTCTGCACCTCAAAGGAACCAATTTCGATTTCGTTGTCGCACGATATCTTTCCATGATTACCTTTCTTTCCGTGTTTTTTTTCACCCGCCATTTTTCTTCTTCCAAGAATTGATCGCTCGTTTCTAGTCTTCCTCGCCTCGCTCCCAGGGGAAATGAGAGATCGAGAGCTAAAGGTTGCGTAGGGCTTCTTTTGTTCAAATAGAATAGTTTTTGTTATGTTGTGGACTGTAAATTTTTTTGGTTCATTGTTGTGCTGTTGCTAAGCACCTACTACTTTTCTTTCAACTTTAATAATCTTGTTTCACAAACTTTTCTCAACCTACAGTTTCTATATACTTTGTGCATGGATTTCACATTTGCTTAAGTCCATGCTAAACGGTACTTTCCTCTCTTTGGAAAACCTTTATTACGAATAGGGAGGCATAAGCTGACTCATCTAATCTAATCTCATCTTCCTCGCCTACACGTATCGATGCTCAGTCAAAAAAAAATTGTAACTGTTTTTTACAAATGAACATTATAATTCACAAACGTTCGACTAAAAATTCATCAACAGTACATTTCGACTCATGATCGCTTCACGAAAATTAGCTTCTATGTAACCTTATCGCTGCCTAGAAGTCCATTTTTGCTTACCGAGTTTTCAGAACACTGCTTCTTCTACTTGGAAATCTTTTAGTCTACTACATGCTCTAAATGCTTAATAACACAAGAAAAATTAGTTCTGAAGATTATTTTCTATTCCTCGCTCCTTCTAGTTGTAAGCCCGTATCAACAAGTCTCCACATTTCCTGGTCTGGTTTCACTTCCACTCGCATCAATTTTTATCTTAACATTTTTTCACATTACCATACAACTTGCGTTTTGCTCATTTACATACGGAGCCACATTTTCCACTGCATTTTCATTCTTCTCAATTAGCGCTTCCAAGGGATAAATGTGAGGTCCCGAGCTAAAGGTTAAATAAGCCTTCTTTTCGTTGAAATAGAATAAATTTTTGTTTTGTAACGGATCGTCTTATTTTGGTTCACATGTCTTTTTTTACCTCTCAAGACAGCTTTCAGAAGCAACAGATTTGTGTTTTCATTTTGAAATTTAGTCTTACTCCACAAACTCTGTTACTAATGTGCGATTCCCATGTGAAGGGGATCTTGTGTGAACGCACATTATGAGTAGATTCCCTATTCCCATGACTCCATATTAAATAGTTACCTCTTTTTGAAATTTTTATTTTTGTGGTTAGGGAGACTTGCACTTACTTTTATCCAATCAAATAATTTTCGTGCTTTCATAGAAATGCTTTGCTTCACCTACACAGAACCTACCTCGAATGTGTTCATCATGCCAGTTTCATTTAAAGCACGAATGTTCATTTTGTTATAAAAGCAATCTCTTTCCATTTACATGCAGTCAAACTATGACCGGACATATCATTAGTATCAGCAACTCGAGAACTCAGGGAAATCTGAGCTTGCACTCGCTTCCTATATTTCCTCGTCTTTCGGGCGCAAATGTGGAGGGCGGACCTCCAGCTCTCGCACTCCACTTCTTTTCGTCGGCTTGCGACTTGCTGATAATATTTTTTCTTAATTCTTGGTCCTAAAAGAGGATGCTGCCTCCGAATGGTTTTGCCGTTTTCTAACGAGGGACTATAGTTTTATGTTACATATAATGAAAGTCTTGCAACTTTGACGTATGACTAAAAATTTTCTACTATTTTCATTTACACACTTCAACACTACTGCTGTGGCGTGGGGAGAATATTTTCTTTATGGTCGAACAAAACCATCAAACTGGGGTGAGCATTCCAGTTTGATTGCTATGATATAATCGTGAAAGTCAACTGGATGTTATCACTTTCATTTAGACACACATCTCGTGCCTTACTGACGACAACAGACGGGATCATAATTCCAAAAGCAAAATGTTAGGATGCGAATTTATGAGTTAGTTAATGATGATGAATTGCTCTTTAATTTATTTGACACGGTCCTGAGTCTGATAAATATTCAAGAAAAGTGAGACTCAAGTCATTTTGAATCAGAGTGACAAATTGATTTACCTTATTTTTACTAAATGTTAGAGTTCAGTGGAATTGTGACCCGCGGGTGATAGTAAGAAATGGTCTAGAATCTCCAAGGTCTTGTTCACATTTAAGTTGTGCATTGATTTATTTCATTTTGACATATATGTATTCAGTCGAAAAAAAAGCCATTAATCCACGTGAATCGTCAAAAAATGAGTAAAATGCGAATTATGCTGGTGGATAATACTTGAATTTTTGAATTTTACTATAATCTTAAGGAAAAGGTAGTATTAGGTCCAGGGTTCATCGATTTGATGCGTTGAGGCTTGGGGGCTCGCCATTAATGTGTAGGTCAACTTGTCATGATCACTGCGGGGCCGAGGCACCTCACCGATGCTCTAATCAAAGTGGCCTTACTCGATTATTCACGTCCAGCCTACAAATAGAATGCCATAAATTTAATTTAGGTTAGTTACTGAGGCTGTTGGATACATATTCATCATGATTTCCTCTCGCTTTAGCTGTCGCTTCTCGAGTCTGATTGAAATTCATTCTTTGGACAAAAGAGAGGAAAATATTTTTTAGTCGTAATCAAGTTCTCATCAATATTTCATAGCCCAGAGCAGGGAGAGGAGCAGTGCTCATGAAGTTCTTAATTTCCTTATCTAACATACCCAGCGCGAGCTTTAATTATCTAAGTTCGTTTTGACGTTCTGCTCCTGGTAATTTCAATATAAGTCATCCGCCGTAATACCTGAGTCGCACTCTCCTTAATTCAGCGTCTGACCTCGAACTTTCTGAGAAGCATTCAGGTCAGCACTGCACGCTGCAGCAGCGGCTAGTGAGAGCTCACTTGTCACATCTGCAGGTGGGCTCACGTTGCAACCCTCGCACCAGGAGATTCCTAATGTTGGTAGAACTCGATGGTAATAACGCGGGAAAGAGCCTGGCTCTCGAAAATATTACGGGAAAATTTACTTCACTTTGATCGATTGGAATTAGCTCAATAATACGAATTATTGCTAATTATTGACTTGTGTAGAGAGCAACAGTTATTAACATATTCAATGTCACAGCTATGATAAAGTTATATCATGTTCTTAAATCAGTCTCTAGCTAGCTCGTGTAACAGCTAACTCACATAATTGGTGTCTTAGAAATATTTTTAATTAACTTCTGAAAACTACGACGCTCTCTCGAGTTATTACTAATAACACTTGGAAATTTTTTTCATCCACACAAAAACTCGTATGTTTAATAGCTAACTTAGACAAGTGTTAGTTAGTGATTGTAACTCTATTGATTTATGTAACTATCACGAATAATGCTGATTTTTCAGGTACATATGTGCTATTGCATATGAGTTGGGATGAAAGTGACAGAACGTTACGCGTCGTTCTGTTCAAGGAAGTAAAAATCGAAAATTTGAATGAAAAAATTACTTGCAAATACTGTCGGCACTGTTTGTATCTGTTAGAATGGTTTGAATTTTCAAAGCATTTCGTTTAAAAAATAGTTTTATCCACTTTCATGTTCTTTTCCCTTCCATGCGTGTACCTCTATTTATGCTCCCTGCGTGTAGCAGCGTGTCTGGAGCACTCACGGAACGCTCACGTGAGGGCTGTTGAGTGTGTTTGTTGCTGTCGTTGTGTGTCATCATTCATGTAGTAATGAATGATGACATGTTTTAAGTCATCCACTTATGTAATAACTTATGACGAATTTCAAACATTTAACTTTTGTTCAACTGATTTCAGCCTTTGTAGTCAATAAGTTCTGTACATTCATAAATTGGAACTCACGCATGAGGAAATGCAGAGCTCGTATTCAGGTCAAAAAGTTGACTGAGTGCTATTTTCAGTTTCAATGGCTTCAGCTCCAATTTTTAATGCTTGAATTTGAGTACTGTAAATATTTCAGGGATAAGTAATGAATAGAATGTCAATATGTTTCGATGATTAAAAATGAGCATGTGTTCGAAAAGTTAAAATTAAATGCTCTGGAGGTGTCTCTTCCATTGCTTTTTTTGTCACAAACATCTTTCTACGAGGGCAAGCCAGAATCATTCATGATAGCGTTCTCGCACAGTGTCATTACCTCCAGAAATATTCCTGCCAGTATCCTTTTGCCTAAAATACGAGTGCCTGATACCTGAAGGCTGCGGCCGCTGCAATCGCGGTAATGCACGACCACCAGGCAATCAGCAGAAATTAGAGGCGGGCATGTTTGCTCTGCCCCGAGCATAGTCTGCTTCTAGGAATTTAAACAGGAGCTTCCCCAGCATCAGAAAATATCATCATAAACATAGCTTTCTTAATCGAGCAAAACGCCGAGCACACGAGCTATCAGAGCAGAAAATTGAGCGGAAACTATGTTATTTGTCTAAAAATCTTGAAAATATGAATGTCTTGATTATGCGCAATCCGGTTTCGAGTTATATGGGTACTTGACTGGAAAGCACAATGGGATATGCTGCTGTAACTTCAAAAACAGATGTGTTGACTTAGTTTTTCGTAGGGATGATCTGAATGTAGAAAAATTCAGTCGCAAAATATGCGAGAAAGTTTTGTACGAAAATGTTTTACTGCCGATTCTTAACAGGCTGGTGCGCATTACGGGAATGTGGAGTCATTCTTGCGTGTCAACATGTAATGCATTTTTATGAGCAAAAAGTACTTTCTCAATTGCTTGAGAAGATATTTTAAAGCAAACCTGAATAGCTGGGCAAAAAATTGGGGCCACAGCCGCTGTGGCTACTTCTGACACTCATATTTTAATCAGAGATGTCGATGAAGTTATTTACACGTGTGTTTATGCACGATATCATTGATTTAAATAATTCTCTAAAAACCAGTTAATGATGGAAGACAATTGACGTACAATTTAGAGTAGACCATTCTAGTTGTGAATCAGCGGAGGCGAGGAACAGCGCGTTTGAAGCAGGCGTGTGGGGTAGAACAGGTCCGAAAAAAACATTCATAATTATAAGGCGAGACGTATTTTATGTAGCTGGATTTCTAGAAAACTTTTGATTCTGTGTTAAGAATTCTATGTGGACAACCTATGTAAAGAAAGCGAAAGAAATTCATGAACCTTGAAAAGTTACTTGGTTGACAAATAAAAGAGCTCATTATTATCGTGGATTCGATCAATCAACAGTTCCCGGAGCAGGCGAGCTAAACTTTGCTTTGTGTAACGTCACCATAGTGGCTCAATGCACACATGACTGGCTCTGTGACGAATAAAATTTGGGAGTTTTGGTATAGACACTGGGGGTCCATGGTGAAAATTATTTCAAATTGGTGATCCAGTGCATGTGTCTGACTCGGAGGACAGTTGCAGAGACAGTGCAAGTTTGGTTGTGTGCAATAAGAGGGAATATATTTTCATGTATTTTAAATAGTGTCAAATGAAATTTCGCAACGAATGGATAAAAATAGATGGTTATAATGAATGTTGACAAATGCATGCTTGAATATCGTAGATAGATATAAATACATATGGATCAGTAATAACAAAGATCACAATATCAGTGCTACAGGCTCGATCACTCAATGGAGACTGCCTGGCCAAAAAAGTTGCACCGAATAAAATTTTACTAATAATTATATAAAACATCTAGTCAGCCTTAAATCGAATTAGAGCTCACGTTCTACGTGGTATTTATTTTGACAAGTACCGTTACTTTATGAAACTTTTAATTTTACCCACTGTTGAGATAAAATTTCTCTGAGTAAATTTCAAAATATCACAATGAAAAACTTCGAAAAAGGGGAAAACCAGAGAGGTTATTACCAGGTACTGTTGATCTGAGGTGTACAAAAGATGGACTTGTCGCGCTCTTTTCTTCACACGTAGCCTATGCATGATTTCATAATTTCCTTTCTCAATTCAGTGGCATAATTTTTTAAATATATTTGGTCAAGTGTGCTAGAAAATACTATTGCAATTACATTCCTGGCACAGCTTGAATGTTCCAATTGACCTGAACACGTCTATACTTCACGAAAGTTTCTTACATAACTCATAAATTTTCTCCTGTTCACTAAAATGCTCTCACAGTTTTAATGTACGTAGTCTAAATCGACAAAAGTAGCCCCTTGGGTGCTGGACTTGAGGAATGCCCGGGTGCGCAGTACGCACGAACTTTACGGCCGTGCCGGCGAGCGAGAAGTCTCTTACTGTCGTCGTGAGACACTTCTCCCCTTGACGATGCGCTTGCAATTCAAACGGAGAAAACTTCCTGAATGCTTGCCATGAAAAAATAGAAGTTCCTGTAGGAGTTTTAATACTTAAAATGCACTCTGTCCGGACTAGAAATCACATTTTTTTCAGTTTGAAAATATTTGAATACCGTCGACTTTGACGTGGTTTAGGAAATCTCTCAGACGTGGATGATATCGAAAATAAATTGAGTGAATCTTGCACGTATATTGTGACGAGTGATATGTTTTAACTCATGTTTATTCTGGAAGTCTGAACTTATCATTAAAAATGATCAAAAGCCTGGATATTTCATTTAAACAATTTTTTCAAAAACATTCTTCAGAAAATTTTGTGCAACTTGTCTGGCATTCTGGCAAAAAAAGCCTCATGGTAGACAACCTTCATTAGTCTTACTATTTTTACAAAAGAGCCGTTCAGAAAGTAAAACAATCCATGGAAACAGAAACAGCCCTGTTATTTAATCCATGCGTAATGCATTAGTTCCGGGCAAGCTGTCAGAGCGGTTCAGCGCCATACTTTGCATATATCTGAGTAATGTGTGAACATGAGCATGAGGTAAGAAAAGAGAAACTGTTCTGTAAGACTCCGACGTGAAGTTGAAGTTAGCACAACACGCTTCCTGTCGTTCTTTGTTCATCTCTCGATCACATGTCTGGCGTTATTGAACTCAGAAAGGTTGCATTTTCTTAGCTGTACTATACTTGATTACCTAGGGAAATAAAAATCTTTCCTTCGACACAAGGTTTAGTTTCGGAAGAATGGAAACTCAGTTTTGACAATTCTGTGTGATAAATAAGTGTAAATCATCGGTGCTTCCTCTTTTTCACTTGCAGTGATTTTTCAGATCTGTTTTCATTGTAAACTCCTCGATGGTTGTGCTCAAAATACTCAAATGACGCTATTTTCAAGTCATACATCTCTCCCGGACATGACAAACGGCTTAAAATAAGTCTGTTATCGTCAATATTTTGGGTAAGATTAATTGCTAGTGTCGCTTAATTCTTGTTGCATTGTGATTGGCGCAGTCAGACACCCAACACACAGGGTTAGCAGAGAGCGGGCAACCCCCACTCCACTCTTAGTGAACAACACTCTTAGTTCATTTCCTCTAGTCATGGTAAATAGAAGAACGCAATTAAAAGAATTTTGTAACTTGTTTTTAGAATTGTCATTCTAAAATTATTTATTTTTACTCTGTACCCTTTCAGAAATCTTACCACTGCTGATGGCCTGTGGCCGAAGCGTTTGACGTTAGGTTTTAATGGAGTACAAACATGTTTTGTAACCACACGGCCAATTCTATTTTTACGCGTGCGCTAAGTTTACTGACTGTGGACAAAGCTTGAATCAGAGTTCACTACGTGCGAAAAATAACTTCGAAATTATGCAGAATTAATAGGTTCAAGTGCCCTTCCGGAGCAAAGGCTGGGACACTTAGCTCCACGTGTGGTCCCATTATTTGCTCAGTAAATCACGCGCGAACGAAACTCGGGAACGCTGTAAACCACTTACAGCTTTCTTTTTCCTTAGTTCCGAGAGAGAATGAAAGAAAAGCTCGAAGCTTATTGCCACCAAAAATAACCGAACGCTAGAGTAAATGCTAGTTAAACTAAAGAAAGAACAAAGTAATAAGCATTTGCGTGCATGTGTCGATCACATTGATTCTGATGTTTGAGTTGGTTCCTTCAGCTGCTACAAATTTTATTTTTTCAATCTAAGTGATATGTTTTTGCCAACTGTAGGTACGAATACAAACCTACTGCCACTACACATACAAACGAAACAAACTACATGCAAAAGAAGAATGATTGACACTTGGAAGCAAGATGAAAAGCAAGTTAATTTTGAAATTTAACTTAAAGCGCTGGCTTACAGAGATTTTTTAGCACAAAAAATATAGTCCAGATAATATAGGATTACTATCTTCAAAAGTAGGACGTTGTAGATTTGGTTCGCTGCCAAGATAAGCCATTCAATATCTTTACTTCGAATTGATATTTAATGTTACCTCTGCGTTATTACTTTGCAAGCGGCTACTGTATTACTGTAAAATCTAGAATAAATCAACGGATGTACAAAGATTTGCGCGTTTCGTCGAACATTAGTTTCGAGACAACGTACTCACTGCAGTGGAAAATTTCAGGTGGAAAATTTCTCGTTTGCATAATCAAACAGGCACATTATTCTAAGAAACGTTGGCTGGTGATTTTAATTATGACACTCTTTCAATAACGTTGTTGCGTAAGGGAAATGAAAAGGTAACGAGATTTAGAGACTACTGATAATGGAGCAATATTTCCTCATCGCGTTCTTTCCAGCGGCCTATGGCCTACAGAACTGGATAAGAACGTGTATGATAGTAATCGAGAGCATCATTTCACCTATTGACTCAGGAGGGTCACTGACGAATTCAGTCGACTCTCAAGAGGCGAAGCTCATCATTGCACGGACGAGGGATTAGAGCGAATAGATTGCCGCATAGACGTCCGTGATGAACAATTTCTTCAGTAGCTAACAATATTTCAACATGACTTTAGGATGACACACACCAGCTAGGGAAAAAGTTTGCTTGCTCTCATTGGTTTCCGATGTTTGATTCCGGCGACGTACATTAAAAACTGGACGCAAAAAGGGTGCCTAAGGTGTAGTCTAAGTCATAATTTACAATTAGGAAGATGACACTGATTCCCATTGGACAGTTAGCGCTGGACATCCGCCGTAACGGTTTAGGATAAGGGGTGATGTCAGTTGAATTGGTCTGTAAGTTTCCTACGAGTAAAGACGGGATTCAGAAACCGATTTAACTCTTATGGATCAATTCATTTTTCGATGACCTTCATCTTGGTTGTTTCAGAATGTGCAAAGTTTTTTGATAAAAAAGTACAATTTCTCTTTCTATGTTTTAATCATAACTTATGGAAGAGTTTGAAATTTTAGTCACTTTGACAGTTTATTTAGCAGACCAGGAGTACAAAAGTTTCATACGATATGACAGCCTTCAGCTATGATGACTGCTTCTATATGCTCTCGAAATCTGGACACGGCAGTTCCTGTTGTCATTTCCACGACCCCTCGGCTTTTTTGATGCCCTTCTGAAGGGCTGCGAAGCTGCCATTGATATTTTTGTGATCAAAAATAGCAATCCAACGGGTTCAGGTCAGGTGAGTTGGGAAGCCAAAAGTCTCTCTCCCAGAAACGCTCACCGGACCTCGGAAGTAAGTCAATTGTTTCGCTCGTCGTGTGGGCGGGAACCGAGTCCTGTTGGAACATGAACTTCTTACCTGAAGCTTTGGCTTTCATCCCTGAAATGATTTCTGTTTACAAGACGTTGCAGTAGGATTTGGCAGCCCGATTTTCGTTGTCAGCAAAGAAGTGGGTTAAGACGTCACCCTAACCACGCAGAGGGTCATGACGCTAGTTGGTTTCTCCATGGTCATCGGGGGTTGAGCGTCAGTGCTCAAAGAAACAATTCAGCGATCGTTACATCGGTTAAAAGTCCTATCAATTGTAGAAATCGTCTCATAAAATTAGAACATGCTTATCGATCATTTGGTCTACACATTTCTTGGCGTGTGGGTGGTTCTGCTGTCTTGGTCACATTTATCACTACGCTTCCAAACATCGTTCCAAGTGTCTGTCTAAGATATTGGGGAAATTTTGGAATACAGGCTGGGTGGGCTTAGGGTCGCACAACCAAGCTCACGGATAGCTGAACGTTTCGATTACTCCATTGCATAATTTTTATGCAACGAACTCTAAATCTTACTAGCTGCCTTCATAGATAAATTTTGTATCTGATACACTTCAGTGTTGCTAACTTTATGAGGATTTAAATAACTGATGTTTTTTAACTTGCACGGATTCATCTGAAATACATTGTTTGCGCACAAATGAGATGAAGAAAATATTTCTTACAACTTGTTTCATTCGGTACATCAGACACACAAAATCCTGATTGAACATCACTGATGTACTAGCATCGACAGATTGATGAAGCGCTCAAGCATGATGTTTGCAACGTGATATTTAGGTAAAACATTTAATGGGATGGATGAAGCAAACGATTGAGAATTATGTTTTTGCGGTCGAAAGGGAAAGGTATAAAGAATTATTGTAGCATTTCTATGCGACAAGGAGAGGTTAACTAAAAATTTTTTGTGGAAATAGCTTAGTTTTACATTTTCAGTGTTGCATTCATTAAATCCTAAGTTGCCACGAAGAACAGAGCAGAATAAGCCTTTGAGATGTGGTAGACGCATTATTCTTTTGTCGTCGATCTAAATAGGCTGCGGAACTCAGTACTAAGAGAATTGAAAATTATTTAAATTGCCTGGGTTTTATTAACTTCGGTTATAGGATAAACTTTGCTGGAACAGTAGAAGTTCAAAAACAGTATATCTATTTACTTATCGATAAAAATATTTATTTCTTTAGAAAATGGAAGTGAATCCAAATGACGTGTTTGAAAAGTTCGTGTCCAGGAAGTTGTGTTGAGTTATGTTGAGTCATTCATCAATTGAGACTGGTTTCGACTATGAGTCATTGGTTTCTTTCATATTCGTAGCATACATGCGCAATGTGCAGAGAAATTGTCTTGGATGATTGTTAAAAAATAAATACTTCGGCCGGAAATGTTATACAATTCTCATGAACAGACCGTCAAGTTGTTCACCTGGTTAGAATTAACATTGATAGAAAACAGCCAAAAACAACGTTGTATTAATCTGAGCACCGCCTGATGTGTACTAACTGAATTACTCGAGTTAATGACACTGGGATTCCTTTTAGTGCTATTTTTCCCAGGAAACACAAAGGCGAGCCTGAGACCCGGTCCTCTTCGCTGCCAGCATCGCTTCTGAAGAAAAGCCGTGTCTGACAGAGCAAAAATATCTTCATTAGCAATGTAGATTAGCACAATTCATCTTAGAGTTGTGCGAGTAAAACAGAGGAGATCCGGAGAGAAGGAAGAGTCTGGGTGAGGACTGAACCACTCAGGCGACTGGTAATGAGCTCATGTGGCTCTTAGATGAGCTCTTCGTAACGCGCGGGGTGGGTGGCCCACATTCTGATGAGACTCTCGAGATACTCTCGTGCTCCTTTTAATGCTTTATTCCACTCATAGGGTACTGGTTTCAGAACACTTAACTCATGTTTTATAACAACTGCGCGACTCAGAGTTTTGCGAATGTGAAGTAGAGTTGATGAATTCCTTTGCAGCTGGTGAAACGCCCAATAGAATAATAATAATAATTTCTTTGCACTGTGCACAAAGCGAAAAGTGGTGGGATGAGTTTTTGTACTAGTGTTCCAAAAAGAAACATGAACGTGACACTGACAAACATGAAGGAGGAAATTTGTTTTGTTTGATTATCATACAATAAATTTGATGGCGTTAAGTGGGTGACGGAGGAAATCGACAAAAAACATAAAAATTTGTTGAGGCTATCAACAGATTTTTCAGCACATATAACATCTCCTATACGCTCGGTGTTAAAAAATTCAGTGCAAAATTTCAACCACAAGTCGAGTCATCATAGCCGTACACTGTGGTGTAATTTTTTTGGCGAAATTCAGTTTTTTAAAGAAGTTACAGCGTTTTCAATTTTTATTCCTAAAACCAATTTTTGCCATAAAAAATTTATTTTCGAACCGATTTCGATAAAAATTGATCACAAAGTGAATCTTATAGTGTTGTATGCGCACATGTTGTTGAAATTTGGAAAAATCTAAAATAACTAAGAAAGTGACATTCAAATTCAAAATAGGCTACACAAATCAGTGGTCGCATTTGTAAAAGGCGAGAAACCTAGGATAAAAGCCTATTTCAAGACCTTTCAGATGATTTAATGCATAACAAGAAGTAACCAAATTAAGTGCATTTGCCGGGAAGAAAACTGATATAAGTTCACTAGCATTGACGCGCACCCTCATGTTGCCCTGTCACTGCACCAGATAGTCATGGCTAGACGAATGTGAGTGCTGCGGTAAGTTGGTTTAAGAAAAATGTTCAAGAGAATGTTGGGATAAAACACAAGTTGTACTATTTAGGGTGATTAAGCATGGTGAAATTTACACACTTGATGAATGTAGATTAGAATCAAATGATTAGAAAACCTCAGCTTAAATTTTGTCTAGGTACGTATTGATGCCGCCGTTCTGTCTTCGACAGAACAGCGCGACCCTTTATGTTCTAAAGAGTTTGAACTTCGTTGCCTTTCAGCCTGTCCTTGTCACTTCGCATTAGTTAGCGCAGGGTTCGGTTGCCTCGCCGGTGTTGCATATGTTGCACTTCGGTCGGGACGTCTGTGTCGCTGCGCGATAGGTACCTTATAATTCACTTCTCTTGTTTGTTCTTTATTCATGCATTATCTTTCCGCTTGTGTAATTTCATGTGTCTCTTTCCAGACCAATGTTTATGACCTGTTTGTAGTATCAATAAAGAATTGCTGCTACACGTGTTTGATAGACATTGTACAACGAATCAGGTCGTAGAGTTAGGGAGATGCGAAGTCGCACGACCTGGCAAATTCCTGACTTCGATGCTCTCCCCATGTAGGCGTGAATTAGACCTTACACGTATTCTCTTATTTCGTCACTTCATTGAGTAATCTCGGCTTTAAAACCCTAATAAAATTCATTACATTTGCAACCGTGTTTCGTATATTCAAAAAATTAATTTACAGACTGCAAGAAATTATTAGCTTCGAAGAAAGTTTTTTCTGCTTGACGATTGGTTGCTAATCATTTCGTTTCTGGACTGCACTTCGTTAAGAGTAACTGCCCAGTCATGCAACAATTCACAAATGAAGAAATAGCTGACATTTATATGACTTACGGAGAAGCACAAGGAAACTCGAGGCAAGCAGTAATTCTGTACAGAAATAAGTTCCAGAAGAAAGATGTGACTAATCTCAGGACCTTCGCTGCTATTCGCAGGAGGCTTCGAGAAATTGGTTCTTTTAAGGTTACGAGACTTAACGCAAGGAGAGAAAGATTGAATTTTGAACGGGAGCAAGAGGTTCTAGAGTACATTCAGGATGATCGCAATGCAACTTGTTCTAGTGTTGCTGATGCACTGGGGATCAGAGATCATGCTGAAGTGTGAAGCGTTTTGCTTGTGAGCGATCTTCATCCCTATTGATATGAAAGAGTTCATGGATTGCCACCAGTAGATTAACAGCTAGGGTTGTTTTTCAAGAGTGTTTCTTGATAAGCTACGCTACAATAGAAATTTTCCTTCATCCATTCTTTTTACACATAAAGCAAGTTTTTCAAGAGAGGGTGTTTTTAACCATCAAAACCGATACCACTGAGCAGAACAAAATCCCCACAACATCATTGAACACAAACACCAAGATCGGTAAGGTGTCAACGTTTGAGCAGGTATTGTAGGGAATCCCTTGATTGGTTCATACATTTTCCATGGAACACTCACAGGGGATACTTACAATGTTTTCCAGCTGACTCTTCCCGTGTTACTTGAAAATGTTCCTCTTGATATTCGCCGCAGAATGTGGTTTCACCAAGATGGTGCTCCGCCTCATTTTTCAAGAGCAGCAAGAGACACACTGAGCATAAGTTCCCAGACAGATGGATAGGACGTGGAGAACCAGTTAACTGGCCTTCTAGGTCTCCTGATCTGAACCCATTAAACTTTTTTCTATGGGGACATATGAAAAGCCTCGTGGATGAGACGCCCGTGGAATCAGAGGAAGATTTGATGGCCAGGATTGCGGTGGCTGCTGGAGACAACAGAAAAGAGAGGAGTGTTCGTACGAGTACGGCAGTCTTCGGAGAATCGGTGCAGGTTGTGCGTAGAAGAAACTGGGAAACATTTTGAACATCTGTTGTAACTTGAATCTTAATGCTGAATGATGATACATCATGTTCTACATAAAATAGGGTGCTGTGAGCTTCAGTAGCTAAATCACTTGTGTTGTAAAATCACACCTGAATTTTTCTTTCATATCTACCTATGAATGTGCTCATAGGAGCCTGTTTTTCATTTACTTTACGTTAAAATAATGATATTCAGCATGTTCACAGTGCCATAGTCAATACAATAAAATAGGTTAAGGCTATCAAATTCGTATTTTTATCCAAACAGTGTCCGCAAACGTAGTAAAACCCACTTACCGCAGCACTCACATTAGTCTATCCAAGCCTATCTGGTGCAGTGAAAGGGCAACATTTAGGGGTGCGCGTCCATACTGGTGAACTTATTTCAGTTCTCCTCCTGGCAAAAATACTTAATCTAATTTTTTCGTCATGCATTACATCATCTAAAAGGTCTTGAAATAGGCTTTCATCGTTGGTTTCTCGTTTTTTACAATTGTGACTATTAATTTGTGTAGCCTTTTGAATTTGAATGTCATTTTCCTAGTTATTTTAGACTTTTTTCAAATTTTGATATGTGCGCGTAGAGCATTGAAAGATTTACTTTGTTACCAATTTTCATCAAAATCGGTTGAAACATGATTATTTATACAGCGAAACTTGTTTTTTCAGATTGAAAATTAAAAACGCGATGTCTTTTTTGGGAAACTGAATTTTGCCAAAAAAAATTCACCACAGTGGACGGCTATGATGACTTCACTTGTGGTTAAAATATTTGCACTGAATTTTCCAACACCCTGTATACTTCAAGGTAACTCAATAAGTTAGTCAATCCCAGATTTTTATGTTATCAATGACTATTTGCTTAAATATTTTTATTGTCTCTTATAGTTACCCGAAATCTTTATAGAAGTGTGGCCACATGCAGTATTCATGCGTGAACTTAGGAATAGTATAACTGGGTTAGTGGGTAGGGTACTAGGTCTGAGTATGAGTCTGGGTGGAAAAAAGTGTAATGTAGGATCAGGTATACTGCTGGTATGTGTCGAGGCGTCGCTGGGCAATTGAGGACAAACCTTATTAGAATGGAATTGAATATGGAAACAGGAATGAGACGAGGGGCACAGTTTTGTGTTGTGGGCCGAGTCTTATGCTCTGAGACTCCTATTACGCACAGGCGTCGGAGTAGAAACATAGGAGAATAATCTTTCTCATTCACAGTCATCAATATTCATACACAAGCTCTAGAATAAACGTATGAACAAAAGACAACTTTTGTTTCACAGATGTGAAACAATACATGTAAAAAACTTTCAAACATAGAGGCTTGAAAGTTTTTTTCTCTCATTGTCCATGATATTTCAGCCGTAACATTTTCTCTTTCTATCTGTGGATTCTATTTTCAGATGGAACGGTAACAAGTATTCCCCAAACGTATGAATTTTACCGTTTCCTATTGATCAACGGATTGAAGGGTGTTTAAGAATTCTTTGAACAAATTTCAACCAAAATTTTTTGCTGGCTAAATAAGCACAATTTTTCCATGGAGGAGTTTCAAAAGTATTTAGTTTAAAAGTTACAGTGACTTAAAATGTTAGGGTACGATGCAATTTAAGTGTTCACTGTCTTTACACCTAAATTCTGAATATTTGAATATCTGATAATTTGATCATGCTGAAAATTTGATCTATCGCTCAACTATGAACGACAGTGATCCAACTGCTGAATAATGAGTTTTTAGATATGCACATAACTTAAGGAATAGCGGGTGGCCCATCTAAGAGGGCTGTAAGAATGTACACTGAAAAATATTCCGGTAGACATGTGCTACGTTCAATTGAAGGGAGCATTCTCAGTGCATTCAGGGCTACACACATCAGCACTGGTGCACTTGAGAATTTTGAGGGATTTTCAACTCAGTCTCAGTCAAGTCGATTTTAAAACGTTTTCTCTGTGCCAACACGGACGATGTTCTTGGCACCTAGTTCACCTAGTTCCTGAATGTGAAAAATTCAAAAGGAAAATGTTCAGGGCCTGAAGCATCTTAAAAAGTATTTTTGTTAGTTTCTATCCGTTAATTCTGATGTGGGTGTTTTAATATGGGTGGCAAAATTTTCGTGCGCCCACATCGTTAACGACATTGAGATATACGAGTATGTAGGTCTCGATCGGTTGACTTCCCATCTTTCTTTGTTGAAGGGAAAACAGGAAGTTGTAGAATCCTTTTTGTTCCTTTCCTCAGAATTTTTTTCCATTTTGACGTCATGTCGCCGTTGGCTTGGGGCCAAAGTTGCACTGCGTGGTTCAGATATTGTTGGACAAGTGTATTTTGATTGGCCGATAACTTTTTTTACTTGAAGTCTAAGTTTCTTGTTTTGCGTACAGTCCAGCATTCTGAGTGCATTCTTAGTGGTTTTCCTACTTGCTTGTTTTCTCAGATGTCTTGGTTCATAATAATATAAATATCATTTTATTACTTTACGGCTGCAATAAGAGAAATGGCTCATTGTGAGCGGAAAATCTCGATAAATTAGGAAGGTGTGAAAGTTACTATGTTTATTGCTGAGCACTTACCGCAGATCATTTGCCGCATTTTTGCACATTGGAGAAATCGGTTGAAGTCAATTCGAAATAAAGCCTCTGTCTATCTCGGGGAACGCCCTGTGAAAAGAGTTGCCTGTAAACTGCTAACTTATTGATTTAACTGAGAGTTCATTGAGGTCGTCGATGCATTTTATGAAAACGGAAGGGCATAAAACACTTCCTCCAGAGATCCCTCGCGTAACTTTTGTTAGCTAATAAATTACCCAGGAATCTATTTTTACGTGCGACGAGTGAGTGAGTGTCATGGACGAGTGTAGTTTTTCTGTGTACCATGGGCTTCCATTTAGACCGTTAGTCTTTTATGTTGAACTTTATCGAAGGCATCCTGAAAGTCGAGATATATGAGGTTTACAGTTTCGGTACTACCGTGAATTCGGTCAATTTTATGAAGAAGATGAATACGTCTGCATGTGAGGCAGCTGCATTTTTACCCTAACACACGCCGTAGGCAATCAAATTTTAGGTTTGAAGATGATTTGTTGGTCAGGCTTTGGACAAGCACTCCTTTCTTTCACAGACAACCTAAACCAAGCTGATTGGTCGATAGTTATTGGGTTCTTGTCTGTTCCCATTTTTTGAAATTGGAGTGACATTCCCTTGCTTCCTATCCGGTGGGACTAGCCCATGTGCGAGGAATCGATTGAAGTTCGGTAAGGGTTCTCTGGTAGTTTCGGTTGTATCTGTAATTATATGGGAAGTTAGGCCTTCAGGTCTGGTTTATTTAAATGGGATTAGAAGGCGGAGCTATGTTTCTACACACATCTTCCAAAACAAATAAGTAGTTCGCTAGAAGTAAATACTTTTTAAACCTAAAGGTTGAGGACTTTTAATCAAATCTTCTCTTCTGATTGCAGGTTAAGTAGGTACTTAAATTTTTTTATTTTCGTCTGCTTGTGCTTAAGCAATGGTTCAAAAGCGTCTCCTCTAACTTTTCTTACATCAAAATGTGTATAGAAGCTTTCGCGTTTGTATATCTAGTTAGGCAACTTTGATTTCTTTAATTCCCTTTGTGTGTCTAATGGCCCGCAAACACGAGTGAGCTACAGACGATACACAAGTGAGCTCCAGAACCTCGGCTATCCGCCGTAGTCATGGTTATAAGCTACTGTCTTTTCAAATTACTTTGCGGATTAAATAAAAGATCTTCCCAGTGAGCGCTCACTTTGTGATATTTCTTGGTTATTAAGAGAGCTACCTCAGTTCTTCACGATTATATTAAAATAGAAACCTGCCGGCGAGTCAAAACCTTCTGGCGCATAAAATGTTTGCCTGGAGCTAGTGATCGCGCCCCGCCCCCATATGCATCGCTGCTGACGTGCAGCTGGCTGGCGGTTGAGGAGCGGCATTGTTCAGTGGTAGCCATTCATTGAGATGAGATCCATTAGTTATTTAATGGGGCGTCTTAACCAATTATACATTTGATTGGGCGTCTTCAGGGCGGCATTGTGAGAATTGGTTTGGGTCAGGACGACTATATGAGAGGTTGTGTTAAATCGAGGTTGATTGAATCTTTACAACTGTACCAGATGGTGGGTTAAATTTGACTCTCTTGAATTATTTTTAATTTTCATGATCCGTAGGAGGAACGTTTCCCTGTATCTATTTTTTTCGTTATCAGCAGTCCCTTGCGACCATTTTCCCAGCACGATGTTAAGATAATGTTTGAATTAGAAAATTTTTTGCCTCCGTTTGTTTAAATCCCAAACCAAAGAGGAGGACCCTTGAAAAAATGATTTCTTTGCAGTTAGTAATTGACATTTTTGAATGATCAAGAAATCGTTAGTCACTGAAATAAAGATGAAAGGATGATAGAAATAAAAACTAAATCTTTTGGCGATAGCCATGAAAAATTATTACGTGCTATAATAAACACGAATTAAAAATAGACAGCACTTAGTTGGTAGCACAGCACTTGAACTCAATGTTTGGCAATAATTTCAACCAAAATACTCGCTTCGCACTATAATCTGTCTTCAAGAAGGCCAACGCCACGGCTTAACAAGAAGTTACGATTTCGTTGAATAAGTGAAGACTCTAAGACTTAACATAAGCCACGTGTGTGTTTTTGTGAGTGTCATCAATGAATATCTTTGAATTTTTTCACCTTATTCAGTAACGTCATAGAATTGTTTGTATTCACGAAATATATTCTTTTTCAATCTTTCATGAATTTTTGTGTTGAGTGAAATGATGTTTAATCTGGGCTTCAAAAGATGGATGATGTGCCAATCAATAACGTGATTGTTAGAATTGTGTGATCTCGTACGGTTAACCTTCAGTTTCGAATTCTATGAGGGAACTTCCTAAACTTGTGCGTATGACTGGCCCTGCCAGACTGAAGGGCTACTCTCAAAAGAGACTTTTAGCTTGAGGACGCGTTATTACGCTAGCGAACGAACACGCTACGACAATAGTTAATTATTAATAGGTGAAAAGCCTACAATCTTGATAAACTACTAAGGAGCTACATCCTACATTCAATCTATATAAAACGAATGATATTCTGGGTAGTTATGATAACAAAGACATATAAATATACTCATGGAAGAGAAAAAAGGTGGTTGGTAACTACGCGAAATTCTCTCAGCGGCGTCGGGGTGGTGATGTGAAGAAGGTAAGATGATGATGGTAGGGTAAGCATTCAGTGGACGCCCGGCTAGTGACTGTTGCAACGGTATTTCAGATGGTACGTGACGCAGGTCGAAGAGTTACTCAGATGCTGCGTTTCTGCACGAGAGCATATTTTTCAAATGATGACGCACGGTTCTTTTCGAGAAGATGAAAGTCGTTGGCCAGACGCACTTCCTCGTGACGTTTTTGTAGATATGATGTACAGGGCAGTCATATCGGGATTTGACGCTTCGTACATGTCTTCCACTAATACGTATGACGAAATTAAGTATTTACGTATCACATTTTTCATAAGAATTCGATACGCTGTAATGTGAATAGTATACTTGTTACATGTTGCTATATTCAAACGCACATTTTGCAATTTTCATACATCAAGTTTTTCTCCATGTGATCTTCATTTATATTGAATTATTTCACGTTGAAAGACGAGTGAAAAGATGAGTGATTAACACCTCCATCTAAGAGTTAGAATAAGTTGAAAGTATAACCAGACCTAAGAAATGTAAAATGGTTTAGCATGCAGATTTATAACTTGATGCATCATGACGGATATTGTCATTACAGTTGTCTGTATCGAGCTCACACTAGCTGGCTGGAGCAGTTGCAATGGAACAATGAAACAGAAAGGATGTACAGTAGTGTTCGAAAACTTTGTGCATGTCGGTAAGCCGAAAAAAATTTTAATGCGTCTATCGTGAAACACATTTATTTACCATTATGTTAATTTTCCTCGATATTTTCCTTGAATGCAATACAATAGTGAATACAAAAACTAGGCCTACACCGAATTGAAAAATCATGGAAGTGCTTATAAACTTGAGAATAAATGCGTTCTCTAACTACTATTCAGCTTACATGTACAGGTTAACTTTATAAAAAGCAGTTGAAAATTTAACATAATCTACATTTGATTACTTATTACTTGCTTATGATGCTGTGACGAGGTCTCTGTTCCAGATATTTCAATTCACTACTGCACGAGCATACTAATTAGAATGGTACGAGGAATTTGGACTCCAAGTGTTCTCTGCTGTATGCGTCTCTCTTCGTCTGTAGCTTAGAGCAGCGTGCGTCATTGTCTCTTCATTCGCGAGCAGCGTGCGTCATTGTCTCTTCATTCTATAGCTTTGCAGAGTCACGGGGCTTGTGTTTATCTTAAAAAATAAAGAGTGACCGGTTTCGAACGAGGAATTTAAACTGCCAAGAAAGTACAGAGGAATAGGGAAGAGGAATAGCGAAGAGGAAACCAAAAGGGTACTCTGAAGAAGGCAAATAAACACTGTAATAAGCACAACCGATATGAGTAAATAACGAGTACGGATCAAAGAGTAAAAACATTTTATTTCAAAAACAGTACTTCAAAAAATGAAAAATGTACAGCGAGCTTAAAAATGACAGGAAGGCAAGGGTAAAATATATGAATTGCAAATGTATGCGTTAAATGTGAGAAATGAGCAATATTATCATACGTTTCTGAAGCAATGAGCACATTTAACCAGCGAAATAGAAGCAAGTTAATCCAGTCACATCGAAGAAGACATTACAGCTAATTCCTACTGTTGGAACTACTGACGTGGAGCTGCGCCGTGGAACATTTATATCCCTTTATAAAACAATGTATTTCTGAGTGAGCAATAATTAGCACACTCGCTGAAAAATACATAGTATCTAACTAATGCAAACGCCGATCTCTAAGTGATTTTCAAGCTCTTAGTGTAATAGTGTTGAATAATATTCGCAACATCTGACTTTCATGACAACGAATTTCTTATGCCCCTCAAGAAATTTCTTTCATGGGAAAGAAATGATGTGGTTGAAATTTTTCCGGTAATTTTTTCTCCAGGAGAATCATACTTCAAAGCACTGGTATGCAGTACGCACATGCCGTACTGATTGTGTACTCCTACATTGTGTGAGTTTGTGCGGCGCCGCTCCCTCCCTTTCGGTGCAAACTTACGAGTACGAGCGGTATGGAACCCTGTCCCATCGATCGTATTGCAGAGTACTAACGATCATTGCATTAGCCATCTTGCGTGCGTAAATTGATGCGACCCGTGACCTAATTACGTCAGGCATCATAGACTTGTCGTTGCAACCCCACCTAGACGCAACCATGCATCATTGTAAGATTATGTCTAAAAAGATGTACACAATGCTTAATAAGTTCGTTTAATTGACGTGATTCAACATTTTACTTAATCTTTCTACTAGAAGCGGAAATTTTACTTTAAAATGTGCACAAATTTTGAATTTGAAAGTCAAATTTTTATTGATAGATCTTTCTCACGAAATGCTGTGATTACTACAAATTTGAAACTTTTACGTACTTGAAAAGACGAGGATTCACTTCAAAATGATTAGGAAAGCTAGTGCGGTGAAATCCGCTTAAAAACTTCTGTTCTATTCTTAAGAATGTTACTTCGGAATTGATCATATTCACTGCTTGTTCTAACTTATATTACAGCACTGCTTATTTGTGGTAAAGAAAAAAACACACTCGTGACAGTTTAATTCTTTTTAAATTTAACCGTGAAGAGGATGCTATAAAACTTCTGAAATCACGTACCTCCAGCCCCTGAGATGTTCTGCCTTCGAGTCTACATTTTACTCACGTATAGGGAATTGTTCTGGACTATTAAGCCAAGGTTCGACAGCGCTACTTATCTTCTGCTGCATTCTTCGGTAGCTGATCATTTCAGAAACGCATGCTAATGCTTTTGGCGGTTTAATCAAGCGATCTGAAATTCCTTTTTTCCCAATGCCATACCTCTGCGCAGTTCCAACACTATACTTCCTATCGAACTTTTCTGACAGTGCGGGACTCACTTGACCAGACACTAAAGTTTCTTCGATGGTTGCTGTGAAATCCTTAAGATGAGGTACGTTATGTTTTGCCACCTAAGCACTGTGCGTCGAGTCCCTGTGTTTTATCAACGTTTATAATAAGTCAGCAGAACGAATGCCCTACGAATACCACTTGCTATGTTCCCACTAACCTTACACTGCAACCCTGTAGCTACAACATTTCACTTAATTTGAACTTTCTGATATTGAGGTGAATTTCTTGATTTCGTTACCTGGATTTGCTTTCGTTGTGACATCGGTCACAGTTAGTTTTAATTCTCTAACAGTATAAATGAACAAGTTCTCCATGCAGCAGATTACTTATTTTTTATTTATTTATTATGTTGCTTGATATTGGACGTGTGATATATGTACGTAGTATAAGTTAAAGTTCCTTCGTTTTTATTCTTGTAACTTGAAAGCAAATGCAGGATTTTTTTTGGAAGTAATAGAAAAGTGAGGATGTACTTATTACTGTTGATTTCGGCCACTTCCTGACTTGAAATTTATTCATTCAACTCTACTTTCTGATGAAATATTTAATCTTTTCTTTCAAATTTTTTTCTGGTTCCCAATAGCTCTTTACTTTTTTGTAACACTACCAGTGAAATTCATCCTTTTGTACAAAATTCTGTTGGGAAAAGACCATTAAATCCTATCATCCACTTTTCTAGCTGACATGTGAGCATAACGGAAGATAAAGTCGAGCCTCGGCTGGGCTTTGGTCGCCAGTTCGCTTACATACCCTGCCGCCGCTGCCACTAATCTTTGCCCGAGCTTATCTGTGCATCAGCAACTTTATGTCGTACGCGCTTCTTCGCCTCCGCCGCCATTTGGAGTCCCAGCCTCGAGAGGTGGGAAGGAGTGGTTCCCATACCTGGGGGCAGTCGACGTCAGACTTCGCGGCTCTGAGCCTGTGCTGCTGCGGCGCCGTCGTGGTGACACGAGGTGAGGCTCACGGTCAGCCAGATGCTTCCCTCGCCCCTTGCGAAATTTTGATAAGTGGATGATCCCGTAGGACTGAACTGTATATTAAACTCTTTCCCACCAGGTTTTGTGCCATAGTGCACTTATTAAGTAACCCTAGTTTAATTCCCACTAATTTATAATTTATTCGAACTCTTGTTCACGTAAGTTCACTCAGCGCAAATTCTCGTAAACTTAATTTGGCACTTATACAGGGTGCGCCAGAGAAACTTACTTATTTGAAAAAATTCCCGCGCGGTGAGTTGAGCGGGTAGAGGGGCGAGAGGGGGCGCATCTGGAGATGGAAGTTCCCAAGTTTGTTTCTCCCGCCAGTCA
>JACJUY010003590.1:56742-70792 GCA_014220935.1 Platorchestia sp. MABIK
GCCATTTATCCGATGTCATTTTCAAGACAACATGAAAAAAAATTCGGATATTGTATTCTCATATAAAAAATAATTTAAAACAATAACTGAAGTACTTTTGTTTTTATTGACCTTTCAAATAAGTAAGTTTCTATGGCGCACCCTGTACTTAAGCTTGTTCTTAATTCTAATTATTGCTGTCCTGTGAGGGCTCCTGGCACGGAGACAGAGCGGAAACTATGTTGTGTAGCGATTACAAATAAAAAAAATTGTTTGGAAAGAGGTCAACTTTCCATATAGATTACTTCAATTTTCTTATTTTCCCTTCTGTACACTGAAAGGGAATTAATTTGAGAATTGGCTCATTAACTGTAGTCGGAAACTAAAATTTACACTTGAAAATATTATTCTTAAAAATCATCTTACAATTTTTTGTACACCTTTCGTCTCCTTTTAAAGGCAGACGATCAAATCACTCCTAAACTTTACAAAACGTTGAGATCTGAAATTAATTATCATCATGTAATTTTAGCTAAGAAGCACATGTTTTTTTCCTATTAGTGAGGTTTTATTGTGTGGCATGACGCCACACTCAGAATTTATAATCGTTTGATGGCACTAAACATCCAGGAGATAACATGCTCACTTAGTGGCAGAAGCGCAATAGCGTGAAAAGATCGGAAGCGAGGAAAACAGAGTTTATTCTCTTTATCTAACTGGTGTTCTGCACGCATTGTGGATGTTGAGTCCTGAAGTTTGTTAGCCCGTGGGGCGCGCGTGCTTGCCGCCACAGCTACCAACTTGCGGCTGTCTATGACTACATCCATTGTGAAAACCATTCACATGAATAATAGCTATGATGAATCCTTTACGTGGATTTCAATGCTTCTCCCGCTATTCCTGACAAATAAAAAATTTCTAAATTCGCTGGACTTTTCCCCACGTTTACCAGAAATAGTTTAAAGGAAGGCTTTCATCTTATAAGCAAGGCTTTCCAACAATTTCTCTGGTTTTCTCGAAGCTTTGCGCAGCATTCAAAATTTTGTTGACAACTTTGTAGGATCTATTTCGAGTCTGCGGACAAAAATTTTTCTTATTTTTCTCGAATTTTCACGTCTCTAACAACGTCACTTCTGCTTCACTTCACAAGGTTTTCTTTCTTGAAATAAGCACACCGCGAGGAAGCAGTGCCAACATTTGTAAAGGGTGACATATATTTGCCATTTTCACTACAACTTTGTTACTGTAGGAGAAAAATAAGGGCGTTGATTGATCAGTGCCCTGATTTTTGTACATTGGAAATTACCCTAACATGGGCTATTTTTTGTTGTTGCAGATGGTAGTTCATTTTCAATTAGGAAATTCGGTTTCTTTTAAAGAGGTTTGGTGAGAGAGTGAATACAGTCAGAAGACCAAAAATATGTTTTCAAATTATATTGGTTTTCTCCTTAACTGGTTATTCTGTGAACAATTGCATGAAAAATGAATGAGACTAAGTTAAGTTTGAAGGAAACAAAGTGCAAAATGCGCGCAGCAAACTAAATGGCTTAAAATAAAGGGAATGGAAGAAAAATTGCAGTCAAGTAATTTTTGGAGCGTAGAATAAAATTTTACTAGATTCTCCTCACCATTTTGGATCAAACTATTCAGCCCAAAATTCTTTCCCGATTTTCCAATAATTTTAGAGTGCAATTTCTTCCCCAAAGCTGAAACATCGAACGATTTGGTCGTTGTTGATTTCGTCAGGAGCGAGATGTGTAACTTCGAATGCGATAAATTTGAGTTTCACTGCCTTTTGGCAAATTGTGTATGCTCAATTCAATCCCTTTACGTGATTAAATTGAGACTCAATCATTTAATGAAAGAGATTTTTTAGGGAAAAAAATTGAATTTCATGAAAATTACCCATTTTAAAACTGAATCTGAACTGGAAGCGGGGTATCATGGTCTGAACGATATTTTTTCCTACGGTACGGCTATTTTTGGAACGCGTTGCTTCTTAGTTCCCACACGCTTAAAGCCAGAATCATTCCCCTTGATATTTCCTGAACAACACGGATGTTACTCACGAAACAAGTCGATTAGCATAATAAGGCAATAAATTGAATACCATTTTGGTTCATGTTTACAAGAACTTTTAAAACAAATAATCGTGCCCGTTTAAACGTTGAATTAATTAGGCGATAGAATCAAAGATTAAGAACATCAGAGCGAGATTAAATTCAGAGCTCTGAACTAGGACGTATTAACAGAGAATGTAAACAATAATACAGCCCCATGGTTTTCGTGACCGAACGCCGAAGCAAGAGCAAGTAGGACTGAGTAGCGATCAACTGCAAAACACGCTCCTCCAGGTTTCGACCTCAGCGCCGCGAACAAATACAGCCTGGTAAGTTGTGCAGAGCACTCGAGACTTTATGGTTACCAGGTCCAGAGAACACAACGCACGAATGGTGATAGAGAACAAGGTCAGACAAGCGGAAAATTACATGGCGAAAAATAGAATTTTGGTTACAACAACACGAACAGGTGCTAAACTATTTTGCAAATCTCTCACACGGTTGGCAGTTTTTGATATTTGTGGTGCACACGCCACGCATGATGAACTCACCCATTTTTTGCATCCATTATATGGTGCACAAATTGAAAATAATGTAGTGCTCACTCGCATGTGCAGACGATTCAGGATTTCAGCAGCTAAAAGTACTTAGACCCATTTGGAATGCATGGTTCAATAATGCATCGCTAGACGCACAAACTTATGCCTTTAAGGCATTTTTTTGTCGCACAAATGCAGTATACCTTAAAAAGATTTTTGGTACGTGCTGCCGTTTGTGGGACACTCTACGCGCAGCTTGTGATCCACAGTACGCTCCAGTTTGGTCACAATGCTAACTTCATTCGGAAGCACTAATTTTTGGGCGTAAAAAATGGATTCTATCAATGAGAGAGCACTATTAATTGGAACTAATCACTGAGGATAGAATTTTTACGTAAGAGTTCAAATCACAGCACATCAGGGTTTGATTGAAACACGCACCTGCTAATGATGAGCATTATGGAACATGATGATCATGCGATCGCCCATGAAAACTAAGAACCAAGCTGGCTCTGTTCTCTTCTCCGATGTACAGTGAAACTTCCTGGAAGTTTCGACTCGGATGAAAAGAATTCCGGAATGAGCGAAGATTTGAAGCGTCAGTTGCACGGAGAACGATATGATTTAATGCTGATTAGGAGCGCTCGTGCCCTCGAAGTTGAGCGGCAACTTCGGTGAAGATGAATCTAAGAGAACAACTTGGGATCTTTAGGAGGCAGCTCGACCAGATTTCTCACCTGAAATCGTAAAACTGGTGATGGTCGTAAATCGCTTCGAGGCGGCCGCTTGTGGCTCGCTTTTGGGGCGGGCGGGTGGAAGAGGAGCAGCAGAGTTCGGTTTAATAGAGACAGGCTGAACGAGACTTCGAAGAGTTTGAGACCCAGTAATCACGCCCATTATTTTACGAATCATGGAAATTTGAGCACAAAACCTACTCTCAGATGAGGAATTTCAATGGATTGTTTTTCGGAAATAAATTATAGCAAATGGATAGGTTAGACGGAAAACATCCACTGCAGGTAAAAGGAGTTAAAGCTCCAAAAGAAGGTTAACTTATAATATATTGAAACATTTATTGATGATCCGGAGGAAACTTTCCTCTCGGCGTATTGATGAATCGATTAAACACATTGAAGTGAACAAGATATCCTGCACTTTGAGATTTCTCACCAATGCTTCGACTTGAAATTGATAGACTATTTTTCATGAAAGAGGTAAAGCAATCATAATGCCCAGGTTATGTGCGGAAATTATAACAGTAGCCGAGCATAAAAGAGGTTATAACCATCAGTAAAAAATTCAAAATTAATTTAGGCCGCCGTCACACGGAGACCAAATGGTAACGTTTCGTCATAATTTTCTACAGTCAGCGGCACCAATGGGTCTGTCCAACGCCACGAAACCGTCAGATTTCAGCCTTAGTTTGAGACCAGCTTAGTGTAACTAAGGCCGAAATCTAACTGTTTTGTGGCGCTTGATAGACCGATTGGTGCCGCTGACTGTAGAAAATTATGACGAAACGTTACCATTTGGTCTCCGTGTGACGGCGGCCTTAGTTTTACCTGGAACATAAATTAAGCTAGTTATTGTTATCTAACAGAAAAATTCACATTACACTTGCACCATTTCTTATTTCAGGTAATTATAACTATGAACTCTCAACTGAGCATGCAAAATAATTGAACCATTGAAAAACTACGACAATCCAATGTCCCATTTCGTTGAAACTCTTTATCCTTATTCCATATTAACTGCTTGTTCTTAACTGTGGATGGGCTTATCGATTTAATGTGTCACTTTTTCATGTTTCAGAGGAGCACAAAACGCGAAAAAATTTCGGGAACTCGAACAACAGGAGCGTCTGTCACCAGAACAGATGAACAACTCGGGTTTTGATTTTCCGAAGCAGACGTATGATGAACCGTGTAAGATTTTCATAAGCAGCGGAAAATAACCCGACCTTTGAGTTTTGAATCGTTGAGAGAAATCCACCATAAGATCAATAAAGTCGCATGTGATAAAAGAGTTTCCGCGCGGAAACTAGTGCCTTATCAATCAAACGTTCGTAAACTAGACTGGTGTGATGTAGAGGTACAAAAAGCGTATCAACAGATCAATGGTAGTAAGTAATAATACATGAGTAGCTCATGTTTTCTTTCATTTCACTGCAGGACGGGCTTGTGTGAGCAGGGATATGACAGAGGTTTGTATCTTAACTCCCGTCTTCTGTAAGCGAATGCCATAAGACGGCCAGTGTTGGTAGTTGTATTACACTGGTTCTACGACTGAATTCTGCGCAATGATTATAGCAATATTTTTGATCCATTCCATTCCATTAACATCATCGGTACATCATCGTTGATTGTCATGAACCCGAAAGTATGAAGACTCAACTGGTCCCGAAGGAGGAATTTAAACCTCTCATTGGCTTTCGTCGATATTCCTTTCCCTCGCTCGGTAACGCTTTCCTCAAGTGAGTGGGTGAATTCGGGAGTTATTATGTGAGACAAATATAATACTTCCCGTAGACGTCCGCATTAATACCATTGGTGTGTGCTGCACTGAACTCGGTCTTATGAAACTGCCTTGTGCTGTAAAATGGATGACCTAAGCGCCAAGTACGGGCCTAATGTTGATTACGGATTCAGTTAAATAGCTTCTGAATCTACGAGAAATTCAAGGCCTAAATATATTTGAGATAACTCAGAAAAATATCTTTACCAGAAGTACCAGTTTCGATGAGTCGTAGCTTATTAAAATCAATGTAAGATGTTGTTCATAATTTGCTACTGAAAAATTTGAATGAAAAATCATTTAGATCACTCCATTTTTTAAATTATGTAACTTCCATTTACTGTACATTGATTTTTCACTTTATATGTCAAACGAGAGAGAATGAACCGCAAGCTCATTTACTGCAAGTATTTCTCTAAGGACATCGTCTACCAATCTTAGTTGACCACGTCTCTAGAAGTGCATGATTGCTCCAGCAAATGTACCATGCATGTGCGGATAAAACCAAAGAACTTTTCATTCAGAGTGCTAATCTCTTCAGTCGCAGCCCTAATAAGATGCAGGGGTTGGACAAAAAATGGAAACACCATGGAAAATCACCAAAATTCGTTTTAATATAGTGTAGATCCACCGTTTGGGACAATTACAGCCTCAATTCTCTGAGGTATTGATTCATAAAAACTGTGAACTGTTTCCAAAGGAATTTTAGCCCATTCTTCAGTTAAAACACCCTCCAGTTCTTTTAGAGAAAGCGACGAAATTTCCGACGAAATTTTCAGAGAAAGCGATCCTAAGTGACATGAGCCACTCTTAGCCATCCCCAAAGCGGATCTTGACCCTAAAAAAGTAATGATTTGTGTATGGTGGGATTGGAAGGGAATTCTGTACTATGAGCTTCTTCTGAGTAACCAGACAATTTATCCTGAGAAATACTGCTCACAACTGTATGAGTTAAAAGTAGCAATACAAGAAAAACGTCGAGGCGTGGCCAACAGGAAAGGTGTTGTGTTTCAACATGACTACACGAGCCTTTGCTAACCAGCCAAAAATTACTGCAATTCGGCTGGGATGTGTTATATCACCCTTCATATTCACCAGATATTGCCCCTTCAGATTTCCATCTAGTCTGGTCTTTTGCAGAATAGTCTTAATTGTTAAAAACTACAATTCATTGGATAACATAAAAAGATACCTTGATGAATTCTTTGCCATGAAAACGCCTAATTCTGGGAAGAAGGTATATTCATTTTAGAGAATAGATGGAGATGTACTGTGTAAGAAAATGATTCATGTTTGGTTGATTAGAAATGTAATAACAAATATTTATTGACCTTTCCCTTTTCCTTAAAAATCGGCATGAACTTTCTGGACAGCCGGATAGAATTGATGACGATGTAAATTGATCAGAATTTTACAAGAATAAAATCCTTCCGTTTTTCCTCACTTTTTTCCCTTTAAAGCATCGGTAACCAGCGAGATATTTCCCCTCGAAGGTTCTACGCAAAGACTTAGTAATGGTTGAAGATATTTATTCTAAGACGAGGTTTCGTCTCAACAAGGCCGCTGCTTAATTCTTGAGATACCAATATTCAACAGAGTATTTTGGACTCGGTCGGCATCCTGAGCTTAATTAATATGCTGCCGCTGCACGAAGCATTTCTGCATCTGTGATTACGGCTAATTTCGACTCATAAAAATTGAAGGAAAACCGTGACCCTATGATATTTATCAACGTCTCTGGATTTTATTCAAGAGCTGAGTATATTGCACTGGCCCTTTTATCTCATGATTGCGTGCCTTTATTCATCTCATTTCATCGAAATGTGTCTTCATTAATAATTATGTAATACTAGTTAACAGGTGGCCAACATTCTACGAGTGTTCCTTCCATAAACTCGATGAACAAATATTGATTAAAAAATATAACATTTGTAGATAAAAATAACTTTAGGCGAACTACATCGGTCAGAAAATATTATGATGATATTCAAAAAATAATTAAATTGATTACTTAATACCGAGATGTTTAAATTAACATTTCACTCACTTTTCATCTAATTTATTAGAATATACAATTTTCGGATTCTATGTGATTGTATTGAACTTATTGAAAATTAACGATGAATCAATGGAAAATAAATTGCGAGTCTACGGCATTGGAATAATGACTGAATTAAAGAAATGTTTGACATGGTCGAGAAAATATGGCAAAAATGGTAGGATCAAGAGAAAAAAACTACCACGGTCACAGCAGATGCAGGATGCATGCAGGATACATGCAGGATACATGCTCGTGCAGGACACATGCACGAGCAGGACACATATTCGTCCGCTGGATACCCTGAGCCCTAAACCAACGAAGACAGGAGACCACACCAGGGGCAGGTGTCCAGTTCTAATTGAAGGCTTACTAGTCATCGGGCAGGAACCGGCCTGGCTCACAGCGCCTACGTGCCCTGTGTTGCCTATCTTCGAGTCTCCAGGTCCTTTGTTCGCCCGTTGCTTCCTCAGAAGTCCAGCTTCAAAGTTCAGTGATTGGCGGAAGTATAGTAAATTCGCCATAGACGAGGTCAGTGGCGTCGCTGTCGCACAAATCCGCTCCTCAACTCGGATTAATTAACCTAAAGGAATTAAGCCTGTGAACGCAATGTTTCTGAGAGTAAATCTTACCGTGATCAAACTTTCATAGACACCAATTGACGGGGATTAATAACGTTCATTTCTAAACCAAGTGAATAATTATTTTTGCAGAATGCGTTGCTAGAAATTTAAAAAATATAAATTAGCTGGCTTATTTTTGTTTTGAGACGGCATCTCAATAATGATTCGAAGTTTTCCCTTTCGCTTCAGACCTGTTTCGTTGATTGTCATGAACCCGAAAGTTTGAAGACTCAACTGGTCCCGAAGGAGTAATTTAAACCTCTCAAGAAGGAATGGAGGAGCTGTGTAGGGGAAATAAAAGGGTTCACAGAGAAAAGCCAATAGACACAGCTATAGGTGTGACCTATATGGGTAAATAACGACCATGCATATAAGATTAAAAAAACTTTTATTCTGAGCTACGAACAGCACATCAAAAAAATAAAAACACAGAAGCTATTTAAAAATTTCGTGAAGGCAAAGATGAGAAATTACGAAGTACAAATGTCTACGTAGATAACAGAACCTTTGCTAAGGAACTTTTTCCGGAGTGTGAGGCTTTAAATTTTAGCTTTGAATGTTGGTAGGAAGTGGGATAAATCTGCTACATTATCAGCCGGCCCTGAAGCCCTAAGCACATGCATCTTTGCAGAATCAGGCTAGTGCTATAATTTAGTGAATTATAAACAGTTGTCTTTGAACTTTGACAGTCCTAGCAGCGCATTACTGGTATATTAAAATTTAACCTTTTTGTGACAGTGATGTCGTTCAACAGATCAATTCGACTAGAAGGAGGTTAAGCTTCTGGAAAGATACAAAATTCAGAATGATTTTCACGGCACAAACCTAATATCCTAAATCCTAATATCCTAACCTGAATTTAGTGATGTCATAACATAATCACATTCCTTTCTTTTTTACCTGAAAATTTTAAGAGTGCCAGACGCGTTTTTCCAATAATGTTCGATACGCATACTTTTAACATATTCCTCAGAGAATTAGCATTCGCACAAACTTATGTAGCACACTTGCGCTTGAGCGCCCTTCAATGAATCTAAAACTTGAATTAATATCGATTAAATCGAAAAGTAGGGAATTAATTGCCCTAATTGTACGTTTCAAAACGCAATGTATTGACAATTACTGAGATTCCTTAATAGGTGCCACTCATTGTAAGCACTATCATTCTATCTCTACACAAACTGCATTACTACAGCTAATAGTTTTACAATCTTTCTGTTGTTCATGGTGTTAAAAATATTACAACATGATCCTGAAACGATGCACTCAACAGGAATAATATTTGCGATTCTTTTTGTATAGCCCTGAACACTAAGACCTGACACCCGTAAATAGGGGCTGGTGAGATTTTTTATCGCTGCACAATACAATTGGAATTTTAAAACAAAATGAAAGAACTCACAGCATTTCCCGAATTTATTTCTAAGTCCCTTATTATCACTATTGACTTGCTTATCACTATTGA
Organism: Platorchestia sp. MABIK; assembly: GCA_014220935.1. NCBI lineage: Eukaryota > Metazoa > Arthropoda > Malacostraca > Amphipoda > Talitridae > Platorchestia > Platorchestia sp. MABIK. Next base: position 65,961 of record JACJUY010003590.1, read on the forward strand.
CTTCCAAAAGCCTCTGAGAACATCTTCTCGGTGGTTTGTATCAATGGTCAGCCTCGGTCCAAAAGACTTGGAGGAGGACGGGGATCTGAAGAAGCCTCTCATTGGGATCTTTTCTCTAAGGAAAGCCTGATTAAACCTGGCCTAAATACCTCAAGACNGTACTCCAAGGTCATTGAGTTTTCGAGTATGGACAGATTTGGTTGAATTGGAAAAATCTCTAATTACACAGTTAATATTCCGTTCTATAAGAGCAACTATAAAGGGCGTAAAATATTGCACTATCCTAGCCTTGCTATCAATCAACTGGGAGGTTAGGTTAGTTATACTTTTCCGCTTGCAGTGAATCTCTTGTATGAGAAATTTTTCTTGCCACGATCTGTAGAAATGGGTGGTGTGAAGCGTTTTCTTGTACAGCTTGAATCGCAGGAATTTTGGTATCACATTGTATACTTTGCACTTCACAAGAAAATCCAAATCCAATTTAGTCTTTTCCAGTTTCTTAGATGTTCTAAACGTTCTAATTTTAATAGAGATGTATTTTAAGTCTATTGTCTTCGCTATAACCTTCATTTTAAAGCTTTGCCGTGTTGTGCAACCTAATCTAATTACTGGAGAAACATATATGGAAAATGATTAAAATTACTGCAATGAACAGGTCGGTGGAAAAAAGGGTTCCGTTGTAACATAAATCAGAGAACTTGGAGTTGTAAAACTTTACTATTCGGAAATTTAAATTTTGTGTTTAAATTTTATGATTTTACAAACTTGGTGAAATAGACTGGTACTGTTCATAGCTTGCGTCCTCGACTGAGAAATGCCCTCTCATGTCTGCATCCAAAGGTTGATGAACTGAGCAGAAAATACAAAAAACATTGCAAACCGTCTGAAATACAAGTCGTATTCCGGGAAGTTTTAGGCAATTTTGTTATTGCCTGCTGTCTGTGATAGTATTTGTCAAAATATGAAGATCGGATTCGAGTGCAAACGAACTTCGAGCTTTTGTTAGTTTTTCGATCTTTGTACGTGGCGAGACAAATTAATGCGAGCCTTTATTGAGGGATTGAGAATTTTTGCTCAAGGACTAATTTTTCTTTCGTTTAATTAGTTGGGAATTATTATAATTTGGTTATCTGAGTCTTTTTGGTGGATTCAAAATGCTAATTTCTAAACTAGTTTTTTGTGCCTAATGTTCACTCTATCATTTTAATTATTTCTAGGTCTTGCTTTCTGTTGCTTTACCATCGCAGTCCCTGTTAATTACAAACCTGTTCAAATTCAGCGGATATTATGAAACTCCACTCAAGTTTTTGCTGGAATTTTTCCAAAAATATTCCGTGTTTTCGCTTTCACATCATATAGCAGAAATTGCGACAAATAATTAAACTCTTCTAGCTGCTCTTCACTCCGAACATCATTTAACACTAGCACATCCCTGATTCATGTTTCACTGGTGTGAACGCTCTCAAAAAGTTTCTGGAAGAAAGAGTTTAGCAACATTGCAGAGAATTTTGAAAATTCATGTGATGGTTGAAAAATGACCTATGTTAAACAAAAGCATCTCTGACGGGATCTGCGTCTCTCTTAATAGACTCAAGAGGGACCAGGCTTGAAGTAGGAATTTGAACCTTTCTAGAGATGATAGAGGAACAGCGAAAGGAAAATGAAAAGGGCACGCAGACGAAAGCCAATAGACAGTAATAGGTGTGACCAATATTGGGAAATAACGACGACGCATAATAAATGAAAAGCTTTTCTAATAAAAACAGTACATCAAAAAAGCAACTTGCAAGCGCTCAATAAAAGGCATAGATGAAAAATTTCAATGTGCAAATGTAACCGTTAAAGGAAATAAATGAGATACATTATAAACCGTCTCTGAAGCGATACGCACATGCATCCTTGCGGAATCTGAGCAGTGCTATAGTTTAGTGACTTATAGAAACTGTTGTTCTTAAATTTAGGCAATCTAAGCAACGCATTACCAATATTTTGAAATTCTTCCCAATCACTTTGTAACGTAGCGATGTCGTTCAACAGATCCACTCGATTAAAGGATAACAAACGTACAGAAAGATATACAGTAAAAATCGCTTTTCAATACCAACATCAGGCATTATTCATATCCTCCGCGTAAGTTTAATATTTTTATCCATTGTGAGTTTCATTAATTTCACATTCTCGGAATTATTTTCTGATGAAACGCTGTTTGGGTACTTCATTTTATTTTAGTTGTGGACTCTTCCTGCCTAATTTTCAATTACTGCAGGTTCCAGAATGTTTCATTTGCCTTACTCCTTCTGAGGCTAATGCATTACTCACACACCGCTTGCAGCACCAAGCTGGCAGGAGCAGTCGAGTGGCGGAGCGTGCGGTGGCCCTTCACGGCAGCGCGGCCTGCAGCGCGCTTGCAGCGGCTGCGCCTCTCGCCAACTCACATTGTGGTCGCATGCTGGTGAAATGCGTGCTGTAACTTCTTCTTTTTTCGTTTCCCCGCCTAAACGTGGCCATAGATTGTAAGTTAATGTCTAAACAAATTTGTATAAGATTTTATTATTACATCTACTCAATTTGATTCATCACTGACCATGACTTTTTCATCATAAGCGAAAATTTTACGTCAAAATGTGCGCGATTTTCAAGTTCAAAAATTAAATTTTCCCTCGGTAGTAATCCTCGCAAATATTGAGCTCACTTAAAATTTGAAATTTATACGTGTATGAAAAATTGAGCGTTTACTTTTTCATGATTAAGTATGCTAGCACGATGAAATGCACATACCATAATTGTGTTTCAAAGCTATTCAGTGCGAACTTACTTGAGAATTTGTTACATCTACTGCGCTAACTTGAATTACAACACTGTTATTTGTCGCAAAAAATCACATTTTTTTTAGTACAACTGATTACGTAATTAGAGAGTAAAATTCAAATGTTGAAACTTTAATGTGGTTCCAATTGTTGCAGTTTAGCTGCAAAAAAGATGTTATCAAATTTCTAAAATCACGCAGCTCCAGTCTCCGAGATGTTCCGCTGTCTCGTTTATCACTTGCTCACGAATGTTGACCAACTGTGAAGTATTTTACTCACGTCCGGAAAGCTACTTATATTGCGTTGCATGTTAGCTGCGCAGAAACTCTCGCAGCTAACATGCGCATTCTAACCTCCTTGCGCAGAACCTCTCGTGCTTTTGTGCCTCCCTGATGAGCCTGCTCCGTCCACGCAGCCCGACCACGGTGCTGCCTGCCTACGGGAGTCCCTCTGCTTCATCTGCAGTTGCTCGCTACTTCTCTTACAGTGTCATACTCAGTTAAGTTTCTTAAGATGGTAATCTGAATTTCAGTGTGATTTCCTAACACCGTAATTTGAATTTCCTGATTTCGTGGCAAATTTCCCGAAATTATTGCCCTAATTTTCTCATGTTGTGACGTGTCTTGTTATAGTAATTTTTTCTCACGAGCGTAATTAAATTGAAACATTTCATAATTAAATGTTTTCCACATTGAAACTTGAAGAAACGTTGAATTACAAAATGAGCTTCGACATCAATGTTAATCATTCTTTTGTGCATGTTTTCTAATTAAATAAGTTTCTTAACAAAGCTAGAACAAAAATGATCGAATTGTTTTAACTGCACATCATTTTACTGGAAAGGCAATAAATTTTATTTATTACGAAATTCTCAACTGATGACTATAACACTATGTAGTCAAAACAATTTATTCTAAATAACAGACTTATTAAACTATTCCGAATTTGATCATGGAACTGCGCAAGGGAATACAATATGCTGCTTAACCTTAACGTAAGTTGGAAATTTCACTCCCATTCGTAGCCTCCGCATGGACCTCCATAGGCCAAACACACAAGACGTCAGTTCGCCAAGTCGGAGAGTTGCGTCGAGGTCGGTTCCTTGAGCTAGCAGCATAATTTATTGAGGAGCGGCAGCTCGCTGGAGTGAAATTTTGTGGCTTCCAGTCACGAGAGCGGACACGCGCAGTGTGGTCTCGAGGTAGATGGAAGTTTGAACACAGAAATTGAACTTTTGAAGGAACACTAATTCGTCTCAACTCAGTCTCTCTATGTTAACCTACTCTTTCCGGCCTCTGCTTAAGCCTCGACAGTACTCTCAGGCAAATAATAATACTCAGGCATTTTGTTGGATGTATGTTGTGACTTCAGCTCCTTTGAAAGCTGCCCGTTTTTGCATTCATTGCCGTTTTATGACTATTTGTGATGCAGTCAAGCTTATTCTGTTCGGTGTTATCGAAAGATTCTTATCCCGGAATTGGAAAGGAGCTCACACTCGTAGAGAAGAAATGTTCACTGTGCTTTCTGGTGTAGACTTTAGCAGACTTCATTTAGGTTGGATCTTCAGTTCATCGTCCTAACACTTAACTCCAATTCAACATTACTACTTCCCAAGTTTACATCTTAACGGAGACTGGAAAAAGTCAGCCCTTTGAAAAGAGGATTATCGAGTGGTGTCCCTTAGTATGTGTGGAACGGAGATCAAACATGATCAGTACTAAACCGCTGTGACGATCCAATGGTGGATCATACACCTTTTCTCGTTTTATAACCACATTCTTTCAAAATGTACCGACGAACTGAAAATTTAACAACGACGAACCATTGAATATAAAAGGGAATAGAAATGTAGAGACAGTGTCTCAAAAAAGCGACTTTCCTGCTCTACGCGCTGCCGCCACGGTGCATGTTTCTGCGATGCCATTCAGATGGTGCAACTGTGGCATCTGAGACGTAGGGCTTGCGGTCGAAAGGGGCACGAAGAGTTCTATTGAGATCCTTGACGGTGATGGTTGGAGTAGCTTC
>JACJUY010003591.1:9090-25100 GCA_014220935.1 Platorchestia sp. MABIK
GGAAGCTGTAGGCCTTCATATTACACTGCTACGCATAATGACAAAAGTTATTGTAGAGTAGAGCAAAATTCAATAATTAATTTAACTATCTACACAAATTAGCTACAAAATTATCTTTCTTTTCATTGGTCCCACACATCCAAATCGTTGTAACAATGTACAGGTATATTCCAAACTAAGAAATAGTGCGAGGGCGAAAGAAAAATATTCGCCACCAGCAATTGTACCCCCATTGCTTCAGATTTCTATTTTCAAACTATGATCAAGGGTTATGAACAGAATGGAGAAAATGAGTAGGCAGAAAAAGTGAAACAAGAAACTGGATCAAGAATTCGGAGCAGCGAATAAAGCCTGTTCCAGCGAACACCTATCAGAACCGCTTCATTTTAATTCATTGGACTGTGGGAGAGTGAGAAAGGATATCTGCAGGTGTGGAAGTAAAATGAATGAAAAAATAAATTTGAATGTGAAATTGATCATGAAACTTATGAGGTACCTTATTACTCCGAGACGTAAAATTCGCAGTAGGAAATGGATGAAAGTCATACTGAAAAAACAAACAAAATAAGAGGTGTTTTTTAGAAAATATTGTATTCTCAGATAAAATACGCTCACTGACAGGCTTAACCTCCGCATTCTCGTCACCGGATGTCAAGTGAAAGATTAATATATAATTTCACGAGAATAAAAATACGGCTGATGCATGTAATGAAATTTCAGTCGAGTAAACTATACGAAGACCAGAAGAGGACACACATCATCGTCAAAAAGAAATAGAAACCTGTACAAATATGTTATGTTTAAAAATATTGATCTCAACCGGAAATTTTTGATTGTCATCCAGCTAGAAACAAGCAAAACCCTATTTCGATCGATGTTGCCTACAAGTCAACAACATTCCTGCTTGATGGAGATTTTTCTGGCACGCGCATGAGTACGTAAGTGCAGCAGATCAATTTATTTTCAAGGGAGAGGTTGCGAACAAACATTGGGCAACGTAGGTAGAATTTTTTATTATCAACTGGTTTGACCGGGTTAGATTTAATTATCTGAAATATACCGCTCAGAAATTCGTTCACAACACATGAACAGATTTTGCAAGTTCCCATAAAATTCAGCAATAAGGAATGAACGAAAGATATTTAGAATTCATTTAAAAATTTTCGATTCAGAATTATTGTTCGGACTTTTTCCCAACAACAGAGCAATTACTCGTAGCATGTAAAAGAAAACTATAAAAATGTCGTAATATTCCCGCTTTGAGAAAAAAAGCTTGTATAAAATCAAAAATTACTCCATTGTATGTCTATAATTAGCTTCTAATCGAGACGACTCTGAATTAATAATAAAATGCATTTTTTGTTGCACCAGTTCTCTGGACGAACTTAGAGAATAATTTAAATTTTCCATGTTAAAAGTGCAGTCTCATAAGTTCCAATTCACGAAAAATTATCTGATTTTTTCGATTTTTAATGCTTATTTAGGTAATCTAATCTAATGTTTGGATAATTATGCCGCGCAAGATTGCAGAGCGAAAACTGCCGGGTAATGAAGTGAGTGATGCGTGTGCTCGAGTTTTCTTCCCCACATTTACACAAGAGAGCATTACGTAGTGAGAACTAGAATGCCAAGCAGCTAAGTTCTTTAACACAGAAGAAAATAACATCTCTGCCGGTTAACTCTTAGAGCATAGCGACATCATTAAGGTAAACTATGAAAACAGAATGTTTTAAAACATTTTACTCCTGATAATTCTGAAGAGAATTTTGTTTTTTACATGTAGCAGTTCACAATGAACATTTCTAGTTCATGTTATGCAAGGCCAAAATGCATGGCCAAAAATAGTGACATGTGCTATCACTATTTCACACATAATGCTATCACATTATTTCGCACATAAAGTGATATGTGCTATCACACATAAATGCAAGGCCAAAAATAGTGATATGTGCTAGTAAATTTTATTAACGTACTGCAGAACTTTCAATTGTTCATTGAATTGACTCACACATCGTGTTAAGTATTAACAACTTATTCACCCGTTTTATTTCAAAATTTCCCTAAGTATATACTTAGTATTATTATGTGTTATTTGAGATTAACGTGTTTTCAAACATTCAAATTAAACATTGAAACTTACGAAAACTGAAAAGCACAGTATCCGCGAGTGAAGTTGGATAAAACACACTCATAAGTTCAGATTGTTTTTAACACATAAATGGAAACGCTTTGAAACATTTTTCTGAAGTTTTCAGTTTCGGGAGATAGGTCTTGGCACACAAAAGAAATTGAGAATGCTGTGATAAAAATATTTGTAATAAAAGAGAAGTTCATTTTTCTTTGCATTGTGGAAGCAGGATTTTATGAACAATTTTTCTGGGGGGAGGAGTCTATTTATTGTTCGTTTAAAGTATATTATCACAAATTTCCTTTGCTAGTATAATATCACAAATTTCAAGCTTGTATAATTTTACTTGAGAGTTTGAGATCACAAAGTACACCATTTCAAATTTCCTTTGCTAGTATAACAACACAAATTTCCTGCTGTCTAATTTTACTTGAGAGTATGATATCACAAAGTATATAATCACAAATTTCCTTCAAAGTGCATCACAAATTTCCTTTCGAGATTTTAATTAGATTTTCATTTACCTCCGAAACAATGATTACACGGTTTCGCAACTATTTACGTTTCTAACATGGAAGCAATCTCCGGTGTCCGAGGTTTCCTTCCTGGTAGAGAGGCAGTGAGGTCCTCCGCAAAAGTTTGGAGACGTTTCAAAGAATCACACTCGGATTCTGCGAAATGCACTTCATCCGAAACAGGAATTCGCTTCTGTGCAGAGTATTTTTATTTTTAATCAGTCACTAAGTTCTGTTCCTTAAAGCGTTAAACAATCGCTATTGATTTAAGATGTAATCGAACATATGAATACACTCGTGTGATGGGCAAACATGTATTTCTACATTTCATTCAATGGGTACTTAACTGTGAACATTGAGATGATTATTCCTGCTACCAATATCATATGTCACCATGGCCCATAAATACTCTCACGGATGTTCAACACGAGAAAGTATTCACACATTTCAAATGTACCTGACGTTCCCGCTAATAAAGACACGGAAAATATAGAATCATTATTCAAACATTGATTCTGGAAGGCAAATCGACGACTGAACCTTCACAAGCTCTGTTTTGGTCAACGCATAAAACGTTCAGCTTTTACAGATTTGAATACAATTTTTTTATTTAAGTGTTAACATTCCTGTTCAACTCGATACTTACTGCTGGAATCAGAAAAAGAAATGGTATGATAGCTTAAAAAATAACATTAATTTTTTGCATTCCAGCTCCTGGTACATTATGACTTGCAAGTAAAATTAAGTATAGATTGAGCTTGTACAAACCACAATTCATCCGTTCATTTCTACGGACATCTTCCTTGAAGACCTTTTTAGTTCAATGGATATTTTGCACTTTTTAACCACAAACTAGGTTTAGTATTTTATCACTCAAACGTCAGGCTTTAATAAACTTTAAGCTCTAATTTTTTACACAATTCGGCAAACAATGCTCCAACGATTTGTTCTATTACAACCTCACAAACGTAGAATTTCCTGCTATCTGGTCAGTTTTAGAATTAAAATCAAACTTGCGGGTGTTCCCTGAATTTTTTCATCTTAAATGAGCAAATCTTTGGAACATTTAAAAATTAACCTCATTAAATCCAGCTTGAACAGCTGGAAGTTTTCAGCTTATTATTCATTTCTTTTAGTCCTCGCTAAACCTTAAAATCCACTAAGAATTCACATCACGAATAATTTTTTTTCAACTTCTCATTGATAGTTCTGGACAATTGCTCGAAATGCCATCCTCAAGTTGTACCCAATTTGGAGCTCCGGTGAATATTTCACCGAGCGCAAACGAAAGAAAACACCTGTTATTTCTGCCAGAAAATAAACGGATTTTATAAAGCATTGTGCGCTTGTTTTGAAGCGAGTCGGCTTTACTCAGAGAAGAATAATTATCTGCAACACACGGCATCTGCAACGCACGGTTTACGGCGCAGCTGTCAGAGCACAGGTGGCTTTCTGGCGTAATGGAATTGCACAGGCCGTCTCGAGCATGTTAACTGCGACGTCCTACACGTCACTTATCTCACGTGCTTCAGAGTGATAGTCAAAATAATTCCTAGCTCCATCATTAGGACGAGGTTGCAGCGCCGCCCTCCTGCCACTGCACACACAGCGCAGCCTGGACATGCAGACACGGAAAGGTTGCGGACTGTAGAGTCTGAATGCACGAACTGCAAGTGAGTTTATTTATGATCTTCGCTTAAGATTTAAATAAAATCGATAAATCCATTCACAGTTTCTTCATCCGCTATTCCGATGCTATTTTAGTACACCAACATGGCTTAACATTCGTGTTTTGACGTAAGAAATGTTTCCTCGTCCTGACACGCCATGAGAAGGGAGAAACGCAGCAGGATGTCGGCTTTACGCCCACGCGAGTCACAGTTTGATGGCACTGAGGAAGCCAGTAATCCTGAGACCGTGAATTTCATCTTGAATTTCTCACCCTGTAAGAATGCTCACAGTCTACTAAGAAAACTTAGCATGCCTGTAATGTTTCTATGATAGATGATTTCACAATACTTGCTCCGTAGAGCGTGCTGTTCACTAAAAAATGAGACGCGTTGTTTTGACAGCTGTCATGCATACTATACAAAGTTTCAAGTTATTTTACGATCCTCACCTATGTCTTCTTAAGGTACAAAATGAAATAAAAATTTTCATTTAAAAGATTCGTTTTAAACAATTTTCTTAAGGTCAAGATGGAAGAGCGCGTCCAACTTTATAGCGTATGAAAATTGTTCTGACTGTGCAAAGCAATTACGGTTAATTTAAGCTAATAAAAACGTCGATTTTAATTAAAACTTCCTTGAAAGTATAGTAAACTGTTTCGTTTAATAGTTGAACGTTCTGTACAGCGATTATTCCGGTTCGGCACTCAACGTAAGCATTCTCTATGACCGCAAGTAATGGAAAACACTCGTCAGGCGGCACGTTTCCGATGATGACAGCGTGCCTGCATCGCCTCCCATGCACTTATTCAACCTGAGCCTCAACCAGGGTGGAGGACAGCTCTCCTTAGACCCGATGTGTTGCTCGGAGTCAATCCATCGTTCATCAGAGCTGCATCCTGTCTTTCTCAATGCTGATGTCGGGATGTGACGCCCTAGCTTCCTGGCTTCCTGGTGAGTGTACGAAAATATAAAAAAAATTCACAAAAGAGCATCGAACAAGGTTTAGATGTTGCTCGATCACTGAGATTAAATTCTCATCCTCTTTTTGATCAAGCATCCAGCTCGATGCAGCGTTGAGTTTGTCTTCAGTTCGGCATTCGTTATATTCTTTCCATGTTCTCATGTTGAATTTCTTACTTTTAATGTGTGAATTCAGACTATATGAGCTGAAATGTTTTTTGCTCTATATTTCATGGCGATCAGAAATATTATTCCTTTCCTATTCTCTCCACTAGTCAAGAATGTGCATATTTTGCTAAAAAATGTCTCAGAATTTGCGCTCTAATGAAACAACGTTACAGGAAAACGGAGGCTAAAACCACTTGCTACACCTTGAAATAATACTACAATTTTCTTCCTGCGATTACAAAAAGTAGTCTACTACAGTCCTTGTCAAAATAAATGCAGAATGAACGCCTGATATGAAATTCCACCGTGAAGCTTGTTATTTTCATTCTCACTCATGGAACGAAAATTGGCAGCTAAATAAAGCGTCTGGAGCTTGTGGAGCGTGTCTCGCTGTTATTTTGAGCGCGGCTCAGAAAACAGCAATAAATTATCGACTTATCAAGCTATTGATTTTGACATGGTCGATCATGGACTATTGAACCCATCTGGAAATAACGGGAGTTTGGTTGAGTTCATGTTCCGGGCGAATCGATCAAATCTTCTTTGCTCTGATCTACACCCGATAAACACATGATGAATATTGGGAAACATTAGCAGCGGTTTGCAAGTAACAAATACTTGAACATCCTTGCCCAATATTAAGCAATGCCTTCGGAGATTCGGGCGAAAGAGCTTACTGAATTGATGGTTTGCAGTTTCGCCCTCCTCGAAATGTAGCTGGGAAAATTGGGAGTCAATTAGATTTTTTATCCCTCTAACCTACTACAATGCAGAGCCCCCTTGAGATGAAATTGCTCGAGTTTCGAAATTATTACCTGAAAGGCCGAGACGCTGAATTTCTTAACATTATGCTTAAATTATGTTTTTCATGTGATTACTTAAATACAGTTTATCAGGCGCATGTGCCTAAAATATAAAAGATCTCTTAAAAATTACAACAATCAATCTGTAGGCTCGAACGTATCATAATGACAATCAAAAATGAAAACCCCTTAAAACAGCATTTTTTGCAATGGAAGCATAATGAACGATCTTCAAAGGAAAATGTGAGAAACGAGCGTAAAAAGGAGTTAAGTGATGTAAGAAATATTCGATGAGATTTTATTGCCTCTGACCTACACTTGATCCATTAACACAATTTGTGATCTTGAAAAATAATGAACCGCTTAGTCGTCGGGGCAAATGGCAGACTGAGTTTCATGTTGCAGTTTAAACGAAACACAGACTCCTTTGTCAATATGTGTCATGCGGGATCAAGGTTGCATGTGTCAGCTGTACCAATTCTAGACCACAAAATTAGATTTTGCTACTTTAATTGCAACTCTTTACAGTATTCGGGCAAACTTTCTCAACTGCGTCCTCGGAGTGGTCGCCATTGTCCTTCTCCCTTCGACGGGGCTTTAAAGCTGTCGAAGTACGGGCCAGACGAAATCCAATGAAGTCGATGTAGCAGTTAGCCAGAGATTGAGTGAGAGCAATGAAAACCATGAGGAGCATTGTCGAAAAAAATTAAGCTTCTCATCGCTCAAGTGCAGAGGCATCGGCAGCTCACAAGCCTCCAAAAAAGCTATTGTCTAGCGCAAACGTTTTTTGAACAAATTCAAGGAGAGTTCTCTTACAGACATAATGTTTTCCTCTAAAATACTTCCCATTGCTGAGGAAAAATTCAACTGACAAAAATAGGCTGACCGTAAAGCTTCTAACAAGGAATTTCAGGTGCCAGAAATTCACAACTGGCATGGCATGGGCTTCTAGTTACAAATAATGAGAATATCTTTCAATTCTAATTAAAGAAAATGCGAAAGCGAACACTGATTCATACATTGAATAATTTTTACATCTGAGCAAAGGATGCTAAGAAACAATGAAAAACAAATAATTTATGCTTCCAACAAGAACGTATATCTTTACAGATACCAAACAAACATAACAGTTGAGTCAGGACCAATTTATTAGGCGCTGGAGTAAAGAATACCATTTTTAAAATCGGTCTTATGACCAGGACAAGCCGACGACGCCTTAAGCCCTTCATTCACTTGGCTAGCAACACAGGCGCAGCACAGCGGCTGAGCAAAAATGTCCATTTCATTGAAGTATAGCTGTCCATAGGGTAAATAATCTGGGTGAAGGGACGCAGTTTTGCGCAGTCACACGGCAGACTCGACCGCCGCCGAAGATGCTCGGGCAACTTGCGTTTGCGTGAATCCTTGGACAGAGCTCCAAGGGCCTAACTGGCCCTACTTCACTAATTTGCGCAACTGCGCCGGTTTTCACTGGTAATGAGACCCGTACCGGCATCTCCCGTTTTCGTCTGATCTTTAACTCAATGAAACTCGCTGTTTAAACTGTTCGAGAATCTTCAGCGTGGTCATCTTTCTACTCAACTGAAGTTCTGAAGCACACTCTCAGACAGGGATGACAGAAAATTCCTCACGGCATGCTGTGTAATACTGCGCTAAGAACTTGTTACAGACTTGGGTATCTAATTCGGGATAGAGAAGTATGCATTGAAAATGAGTTGGTCCCAATGATGACGGTCATATATGAACGATGTGACAACTATTTTCCCTTTTCTTCTGAATAAATGCCGTAAACATTTTTTTTTTTTGACCGATGACTCGAATACTTAGAGTATTTACATGCATAAAATTTCAGTATCTCATATGATTCAGTCGAAAACAGTACTATTGAATGCTAGAGAACGCATGAGTATGTTTTATCAGTTTGTGATCAGAGAAGTTGTAAATTGCCGAATTCATTTAAGTATTTCTAGCTACCTGAAGAACTCATCGATGCATTAAAACACAAATGCTTGTATCTTTCAATTTTTAAAGTCATTCTTCTTCGGGAAAGCAGATTTGTTCGCATTCCTCATTCATCGCTAAACTGAAGTTTGTCTTTAACGAACTAAAAGTTTTCTTAGCCACTTTAAGCAGTTGCTTAACAGAACATAAATAGGGAAGCTCCACTGCGTGTAAAATGCTTGTTATGGTAGCAACAGGAGGCTGATTAGAACGTAATATTAATTTTGACGACCTCTCACGAAGTCATAGTATATGAAGAGAACCTAAGAAGTGTGTTACAGAAAAATAGAACGAAAACAACAAAACGAATTTTTTTTGCACTGCAATGAAGTACTGCTGATGAGGAATGAGCGTTCGATCTGAAGTATATCATGATAGGAAAATAAAACAAGGCAATATGGCTGCTCGCTACAGTTGGACCAGAGACATATCCTTTAAGAGGTTGTAACAATTGTTCATGATGCATAAACTTCTTGATGAAGCCATTCTATGATCCCAGATACTAGGTAACCCGTTCATTGCAGCACATTTTGCAGCTGTCAGCGTGATATTCGCTTTTTATATTAAATTCTGGCAGAGGCTGGGAACGAATAACTTTAATAAACGCAAGAGTTTTGATAGACCTGTGTTAAAAACCCACAAATTCACTTTATGGCGATAGCCAATGTGTTTGCTTAAACGGAGGTTATGTTAAGCATTCTGTATATTCGACTAAAACCGAATGGTTTTCGATTTTGTAAATGCAGTCGTGGTTGTATAAATATTCCAAACTTTCACTCATTGACGAGACAAACTCGCACTGACTACTAACTTAACTTTAATTGAGTGTTCGTAGCTGAATGAAGATGGCAGCCATGTGTGTCACACTTATGGTAGTTGGCTAATCATGGTGTAGTGCTTCTACAAATTACTTCTTCTTTTAAAATGACTTCACTATGATACCTGAGTCGTCAACTTAAAAAATGTCTGAAATTTTAGACATTTACATGAAGGCAAGAATTAAAAAAACGCTACTAAGGTTGAATCAAGTCACACGTCTTATGGCGAAGGAAAAATGCCTGCGTACGGTCAAGACAGCGCCCTTAAAATTCCGTCTCAAAAAGGGCCGGATAGCAACAAATAAAAACTAACCCGACTGCTCTTTAATCTCGACTTGGTAATTGCACTGCGAACTCGATCGCTCACACTCGGTGCGATGGCTGACCATACACGCGGTTAATAAATTCGTCAGCTCAGCATTGCGTTGTCTACATGACAGTGGTAGTGTTCCGCACATGTAGACGCATCGTTGCCAACAACATTAGTAAGATAGCGGGCGCATGTTCCGTCTGTGAGACTCGTAGCATTCGGTCAGGGGAGACACCTTTTAATTAGCTCCCGAGCCTTGATAGCATCTCCGGGCTGTCGGAAGGGCTTCTAGACACCAGCTAGGGCAGTGTTGGCGTTCGTAAGTGACGGTGGTTGCGCATGTGTTTTTCATGTCAGTTACTACGCAAACGGTGTAACCTAACTCAGATTAGAGTACGCTATTCACCGTTCGTTTTCAATTAAACAAGTGAAAAGCACCCGAGTTGAACATTATTGGGTCAGTGTATGAATCGAAACAATTCAATGATACAGTCCTTAGTTTGAGCAGCAAGGGTGGCACTGACCTCTCAGTTTTCGACTGCTTACCTATCATAAAGCCCCTAATGGTTTCTCTGACAACTGAGTATATTAAGAGCCTGTTTTTTTCATTTCGTTACTTTGTTTTCGTCGTTGGGAGAAGTAATCATTGCCAACATAGACATGGCTATAGAACTAAGGCTAAGTGCAACTACACAACTTTTTTACTCAAGCAAAGAGAGAAGGAAATTTCCAGCCAGCAGAATCTCAACTCTGAATTATAACCTCGTACTGCCTCAGGGTAATGACGTAGATGATATTCATGTGTTTACCCGAGTTTAGCATAATCACCGGGTAACAAAAAGCCGTCAGTGCTTCTTAAAGCTTTAAAGCCGATTATTCAGTCCGTAAACTATAAATTCAGAATGAGATATTGCATCGATTTTATCTGTGTTTTTAAAATATGATCTGCTTTTGAACGAAATAGTTTGTGTACATTACTCACGAGTGAAACTTGATGAATTCCAGAGTTGAGTAGCTACAACCACTCCCCTGCCCGTCCCGCTGGAACTGTTCTTTCTTCACAGGTATTTTAAGCTGGAGTCATTTCACGTTCCAGCTTCTTATGGCATAATGACGCACGCCCTCCTACGTGCGAACGGTCGTTCACCTCAGACGAGCCCTGCTGCTCCCTCTGCCGTCTCTCATGTGTCTGCCAATCGAGCGATTTTTATCAACAAACTTCAATAGTAATTTTTTCCCCCTTACTGAATGGGGAACGGAGGCTAAGTCGAGTTTAAATGAATCAAATGGATGCCCATGGATGCACGACGGCATAGCCCGACTATAATACGTTTTGGTTGACGGCAAACCTCATGAGTAGTTTTTCCCTCTCAGTGAATACGAAACGAACATAAATTTCAGTTTAAACGTGTGAAATATACATCTATGAATGCACGGCGATATAGCTTGACTATAAAACGTTAGCGTAGACAGTTGTTCCACGTCGTTTGCGGCATACCTAAGTAATCGGTAGCTACGAGCTGAAATGAAAGAAATGATTTAGTGATCACAATGTAGAACGACTCGATTGGCCAAGACAGTCCCCTGACTTAAGCCCGATTGAAGATATGAAGAGTTATTGTACGTTAATTTCTAAAAAGATCTTCAATTCTGAGGAAGAGATATGAAGAAAAATGGGATAATTTCCTAAGGAAATATCAAGTCATTCATTAAAAGTTTAGGACATCAATTGATTCGTGAATGAGAATAAGAGGTGTGCTACAGAGCATTGATGTATGATTCTGAATTCATGTTGAATTGTACGAAAATATTTTCCAATGAGCTTATAAAAAAGTACATACTCTCATCACTAGCAAGTGTTATTGATTTTTCTTGCATATCCTGTTTCTTGCATATCCTGTTCAACACAAATCTTCTGTCAATTGTTTCGGTTCAGTTTGTTTGAAATTTATTTAATGACGAATTTTTAGACGATAATTCGTTTCCTTCTCAAATATGTAAATGATGACCACCATAGACCTCTAATCAACGTATTAATTGTCTTCAATATATATCGTGTCCGAGAATCGCTTTTGTGTACGTACCAGGCCCACACTGACATGGCGGCTTGACATTTTGAACACTTATTGAAATTCCACTTCCTTACTAGTTCATGTAATCAAATGAGTTTAAATCATCTATGACTCTGGGAACTGCTCCCACCATGGTTAGATAACGCTACTTAGCTTTGAGATTCGTATCTTTAAAACAATGAAAGGTTTATTTTTATGTATTCCTGAAAAAGTCGCTCGTCACTGTAGACTTTATTTCAACTGTCCGAGTTCGTAGCATCAGTTATCGAACACCTGCTGTAAATTGCAAGAATCGACGATAAAAGGTTCTTTTCATCCGTTTACTGCCCCATTCGAGGGCCGCTTGATCGTTAGAGGTATTCGGAAAGCCTAAACTTTTTTGACTAATGATCAACTGAAAGCATTTATCCGACTTGCCTTTAACTTCTAGCATGAATTTATGAGCAATTTTGACACATCGTATCAATTACCAAAATATAACCTAACAGAAAAGAAAATAATTCCCAAATGAAAACGCCTGCGTACTGCGCAGCTTGGGGCTTTTATCAGTCAAATTTCAGTTTTAGAAAGTTTCCCTCGATCAATTTCAATGAAGTTAGGCAAGTCAGGTTTGGGCAACTCAGGTTAGCCAAAAAATTATAATATCTGTATTCTTTAGGAGACCTTAAGAATAAACGCAGTTACCCATATTTGTTGAAGGCCTCTTAATCGAAAATTCAACTTCATTTCAAGAAGCCCTCTATTTAAGAACAATAATTTTATCAATCCCAAGTTTGTTGAAATATATTTTCAGTTCTTTGCATTAGGAATTCCCGAAATTACATTAAAAAACTCTCGATATCACCACACTGAGATCAATTTATTTTTCAAATCAGTGATATTCCAGTGATTTGGTGAACGAAAATTAAAAAAAACAGCGTGAAAGGCAATCGACCCTAGGTGTAATATTTAGGAAAGCGTATGGTAACTCTGTTTGTTCGCACTCTGAAGAATGGCTGACGTGCGGTTTCAACAGTTCGTACGTCTAAAGTCGTCGAAAACATCGAGAAATATTCGGAGTGAAAATGGAGACGGCGAATTGAAGAATTCTGGAAAGCGTTTTCAAGTACGTCCCTTTTACCGCAATGTATGTTAGAAATAGGTAAACTTTTTCTCGATATGTTTACTTCCGTTAACAATATGCGAGAATATCAGAATATCTTTGATCATTCTCTTCTTTGTCGCATACATGGGGTAATAAAAGGTGCATAACTTTAAATGTGCGTGCAACAAATGGTAAAACCAAATTTCTTTATTTAGAGGACTTCATATCATGGCTGAAAGTTTTTCACGATTTTCTTGACCCTCAATCTGGAAACTTCTACGACCTGAACCAGGCAACTCTGTTCTTTCATGCTACAGATATGGAATAAGTTCAGCAAAATCTGTAACGACGATTTGATCTACCTATACTTCAACTCTGATGTGCAAAATCCTCTCGCATTATTGTTACATTATGGTACATAATATAGTTTCTAATAATTCACTTGCTATTATCATAATACCGCAGTATCGAATAATAAGTCATATAAATTAAATTCAGGAACTGCAATCAATAAACAGATGGCCAAGGAGCAGTCAACTTAGCATGCTAAACACATCGATGAGACACACAGAGCAAGATCAAAGAGTGATACCCTGCGATATTCTACAGAACACAACCACCACAGCAGTATGACTGCCAAATTATATAGATATTGAATATGTGCTTCTTACCGTTTACTTCTGCATATCAGTACCGCATGCCTCAGTGTTGGAATAAATCATGAACGTCAATTAAAGCTGTAAAATTAGCAACATATCCTTCCCAGAAACAAGGCGTGTGTAAATAAATGCCACCTACATTGGCTACCCATAAGCCACCAGCGGGAACGAGCTCGGCGGCTATCCCTCGCTGCATCAATGCCGTCACAGCGCCAGAAAATGGTGAAAAGTGAGCTTTCTTTGAAATGTTGGCACTCGGCGCTCCTCCTTATATTTCTCTTCATGATGTGACCCACAAGGTCACTCCTGTCGCCGCTCTCTAATGTCCTACCCACAACCATGCCAAATAACTTCGCCGTCGAGATGTTGCGGCCCTTGCATTATGTTCCACCAGCTCCGTGATGCTCTGGGACAACGATGTAAAAACGATTTAACTGTTTTAAGTTAGAATAGTTGGGGATGAGGAATAAAAGTAAATTAATGGAAATCATTTGGGCTCTAAAATTTTTACTATGTTAACCGAACACTTTTTGTCACTCCCATGATATTGCATTTACACTGAGTTAAAAAGATCTATCCAATTCTACCCTGAAAATGTGGGTGAAGTAAGTACATTCCTTTCAGTTTGTCATTCTATGAAGAAAATTTTCTTCCAGGCCAATTCGTATCTTGCTCATGATACGAATGTTGAATAATGAGTTCGGCTTTTAGTATGTCAATAGTTGACTAAATTACGGAAAAGTTGCTGTAAAGAATAACATTGAACTTTATGTCGATCCAAGATGATGATGACCAAAAAATTTAAAGACTACCTTAGCACTAGCTCATGAAGCTAATGTAGAAATTGGCTACGCGTCGTTTGTCTAAATCATTCATAAGATCGTTCGCTCCCTGTTCGCGCTGGCAGTAGGTGTCTCAAGCTACCCTTAAATTACTCATGGTTTCCAGTGGCTCTTCCCGGGGGCCCTGAAATTGAGGCCATCACCGTGCCCGCGTCTCACTTGGCTGCGAAGCGGCCACGTTGAGGTGAAGGCATTCCATTACACACAACTGCTGCCGTCGGGGCCACGGCGACCTCATTAGTTAGGGGGAGAGGGCTGAATTTCAGCCAAGGAGAGAAAATAGTTGTAGAAATGATCTGAAAAATTTATGTCAAATTGTGATATATATAGAGCATATCTATTTAAATTTATAGAGCAAATCTATCTAAATATATAGAGCATATCTTGAACTTTTGTAAATATTTGTAGATTGAAAAAGTGCAAACCATGCGGAAATGTAATTTGCGCGTGCAAAAATGTTTAAAATTTATTTCATGACACTGTAAGAAGAAAAAAAAGTTGAAAAATGACTTCAAATTCTTCAAGAAGTATTGTTAAAAATTCGAGCACTGTGTTGTTAACAGATATATTCAAAACTCACTGAAATGCTGCTTGCGTTCACTGCTTTACAAAATACTGTAAAAGAATTCAGTTCACTCGTTACTTCATTCCTTTACTTGGGCGTTTAGGCTATTGGATGCTGTTTCATCAATGATGGAAAAAAGTTTTGTTTGAATAGTCTTGAATGAAAGAGCCAAAATAATAATATTTAAAATAGCAACGAGAGAATGACGGTGATTAACAACAACTGCATACAAGGTCCACGTTTCTTAGTTCATAGCTTTTTTTGAGAACGCACGAGCAACTACAAATATAAGCTAATGCATTAAGAAATAACCTCTTAGAAAGTTTCTGTTCCAACGCTATAGTTTTGGCAAAATTGTCTCAAAAGTTACTTTCTTCAAGAAGAAGTAAACGCGCTTGATCGAAGCGTACTCTCATGAATTGTGACAATAATTATTCAGGCGATTAATTTGGTTAATTTTCCTATGCGTGCAAACGTTTCAATAATAATCAAGACTCACATTAAATTTCTGAATGTAATAATGCTCGCTCCGTGAACCCAATAACTTTTGCCTCCTTTACATCGATTGTAAGCAACTGTCAGTTCATCTACATAATTTGCAAACCATGCAAAACTCTCCCCAGGCAAATAAGCCAGATTTAGACTAGATATCACATGGATGGAAAATATTTAACGTTATAGTGATACATGAGACACACCAGAGTGTCATAACACTTGAGTGAAACGTTTTTGTTCGTCGGATTTAGGATATGTTTGAAAAACAAAAATGCATCAAAAATCATTATATGTTCCCCGTGACCACAGAACAAGTAGCGCTCTCTGTAATACTTATGCTCATAGGTTTTGACGACACTAAACCCAGGAAAAAAATAGGGTTATTGCACGATTGTACTCAAGAATCATCAAGTAGTTGGTCCCAGGCGCACTAAAAAAGATTAATATAATTCCCACAATGTTATAATGCCATTCATTTCTTGATGCATTAGCCGTTGTGGCTAAGAAAGATTTGATTCCTACATTTGGAGCTCTTGAAATTGCTCAACTTCGATGAATGAGATACACACCAACGCAAAGTATGCCTTTAAATAAAACTCAACAGAACGACGCTGTCTATGAAGTTATCTTGTTTCAGATCTTTATTCCCTGTTCCCCATTTCCACTTAATCTTTCGAAACAAAAAATCTGAATTGTCGACAGTTCTTGAAGTTTACGGTTGAATTGGTGGAGTATGGTCTCATAAAGACCTTTATTTATCGTAACAACAATGTCTCTTAACGATAAGGTACAAAATTTATAAATGTCCAAGCTCTGTCCATTTGCATTTTCGCACGATGTTATGATGATGGTTCCATTACTACTAAAACTTAATCAAATGAGCTCTCAATTAGAGCTGGTATTCCCATGCATGAGAAAGT
>JACJUY010003591.1:25364-40920 GCA_014220935.1 Platorchestia sp. MABIK
CCGATAAATGATTGGCAAGAAATCTTACTTAATAGATATTCACTCAGTTGCATGAGACTGCTAAAAACATACATTCGACATCTGGAAAATGACGACCGTCTGCCTCGCTTACGTGGGATAGATGATAACTGATGTAGAGCATGTTACTTAATTCACGAAACACCTTTGCTTCAACTTATCGTCATGCTTTGAACTACAACTGTTGCATTCACTAATTTGTACTAGGGAAGCACTTTATTAGAAAGTATTCTCTTTCATAGCCACATCCGTGGAAAACTCATATATGTTCGAATGTCATCGCTAACAATAAATGGCTTTGTTTGAATTGATGAAAATATAGAGAACAAACTGGAAAAATGTGTAATATTTATTGCATGTGTTAGAATTGGTTAACTGAAATTTCAAAATATCTTTGTGGAGAAAAATTAGAAAGGTTTACATCTGAATTTTCACTCAAAAACTTTGACGTTTAAAAAATTTTCAGAGACAAATTCTAGGTAGCAATTTGATTTATATATTTTTTGGCTGGAAAGCCACTAATCAAGCAGTCGCCACCGAACTGCTGCGGTTCTCAAGCCGTGCATTGCACACCAGGAGTTTATAACAATTTTTAGGAATAAATTTCTTGTAAATTGAGTTAATAATGAAAGCATTAACGCTTAAAATTACATCATTTGAATACTTTAAGATGACCCCAGCTTACATCCGACAGTCGACACGTAACAGAAAAAAATGCGTTTATTGATTGTAAATCGCGAGCAATTAAACATTCATACACAGGTAGGGAGTCGTAAGTTAGCCGCAATCTTAAAGATATCAATAATTGTACTCCTCGATTTTCGAGCTCAGCTTTAAATGAGGCGTAGAGATTCCAAAAATTCGACAGAGAATTAGCAAATACTTCAGGAAGGTCAAAGCTAATAACTTGGCTACTGAAAGCAGTGTTGTGCAGTACTTCCTCGCGCCCAAAAGAGAGAGAAAAAAGCACAAAGCATTTCCCTGACCGCGGACATGGAGTGCGCTCATTTAACGACAGCCCTACCGAAGAAAAGCTCGTAAAATAGCCTCCATGAGGCAGACTGTGACGCCATGTACCCAAATTAGCAGAGAAATGGAATTTGTAAGCATATTTCATAACTTCGATTACAAAGAAACTCAGTGGAGCTGATGATACAAATTTGCGGCTGACATCATTCAATGTGCGCTCTCAAAGCACTCTGGGCGAGCACCGTTCTACAGTGGGTCCTGAGTAAAGAATTATAAATTTTAAGCTATTGAATGGTGTGTTGATACTTAAATGAAACAATCCACCCAAAACTCCCCGAACAAAATGAGACTTTAGTTCATCCTTAGTGAGTGTTGGAAATGTGAATACCGATAGCCTTTTTACTGTCATATAGGTCGTTTGTGTAACAGTGAAGAGTGGTAAAATTTGAAGGGAATACAATATCGACTCAGAAATTTATTTTTGGGCTACTTGATCATTTTAGGGACTTAAACAGAATATTTTTATTTCATAATCGAATGGCTAAGGTAGCGAAAATGAAAGTTATTCTTATTGAGATCAGGGTTCACATTTTTATTTGAATAATGTGTGCTGTTGAAACAAGTAACCCACAATCACTAGTGGGAAACTTTGAAAACACCTTGTGTTCTACCTATCAGATCCATTAAATATTCTTTAAATGTTTTAACAATGCTGCTTGAGAACCTAGGGTTGTATATGCAAGCAAAGATTTTAAAAGTTTTAGTTTGAAAACAATTTTACGATTGATATTAATCCCTGTTGTTTAACATTTACTTGGTGGGACATGAATGAATAACATTGTGCATAGAACTACGAAGCGTGTAGGGGACTAAAGGTCTAATCATCTAGTTTTTATTTGCTCAACTCACAAAGAAACAACGAATTATTCAAATATTCAGGCTCTTAAATTCTTCAATGAAACAGTTCATTGGTGCGCTTTCAAGTCCAAAACAACTTTAGGGAGGGAACTCCTTTTCATAACACGATTCTTTCATGAAAAATACACCACGCAAAATAATATTGGGAAGAATCAGCCAAGTTCATGAAATCATCTTTGAAGTATCTCAAGAAGATATTATGGAACAAAGTTTTAATGAATCTCGTTTGTGAAAGAAACAGTTTAATGGAGAAAGTTAAATACTTCAATACCTGGACAAAATGGCAATAACGTCTAACAAACCGACCGGTTGAAGCAGAAAATTACGTCCAGGAATTTCAAGAACAACAGCTCATACCGGAAACCATTCAATTCAGTCACAACGTAGTTTTTGAGTAAATGCCGATACAAAAGTACACAGTGGCAACTGAAATAGCAGATAAAAAATATCACGCAGCAGGAGCATTTAGAGTGAACGCAGAAATACCAAAGGATTAGATTTTGAACCTTATTTCGGCTTCAACTATATTGTTTTTAAGATTGGTTTTATTCCTTAACATGGCAAGCTCATAATTCCTCGCCTTCCTTGTAAAGAGTTCAAAAAGTGTGCTCTTTGCGCCCTCTCAGCGAGCCTTCATCTCGCAAGGCGACGTCAACCAACAAAGTTCAGTTTTACGAGGTGAAAGTTTAAAGATAGAGAAGTTATTTAGCCACGCAACGGCTGTGAGGTGTTAAAATTTTAGGCTTATAGTATTCACAGTCCATGCAGAAGTCGGACCCGCTAATTAAATTAGCTCCCATGAGCCATTTAAGTTCAATGATTATTGAATGACAGAAGCAGCTTGTAGTTAAATTTAATTAATGGCTTAAGGGATTTCTGCTGAGGTTATACCTGTGCGATAACCCTGAAAGTTTCTGTTCTAAGGTTTAGCTAACAGCGTAAGTAATTTTTTTTCACCATTTGACGTTCATTTTAAAAGTAATTTGAAGTCAGAGTTACCGAATACCCTAAAGAAAAGTCTCTACACTCTGGTAAATTGGAAGTATATTAATAAAAAAATATTTTGAAAAGTTTCACTTAAAAAAATTTGAAGAAAACATCGAGAATTTGGTATCAACAGCCGTAAATGTTATATGTGTTTTGCAAACAACTTGCAAATTCACGTTCATCGCTGCATGTTGATGAGAAGCATCGGTGAGCGAGGAAGAGGAATGTCTACAAAAACCACATGGGTAGTGTGTTATAAATCATATAATGAAATTAAAATACCGACACCAAATTCTTCTAACTTCTAACAACTAGCCCGTTGGGGAAAACAAATCACGCTCGGCACCTCTCAGAATAAAGAATGTTCAAACGAAAAGGCCGCATTCTATCAGAGGTGAGCGATACCAACAATAGTAATGCTCTGTTGATCGTGCGAAATTATGCTTGAATAGTACTCGAGACACCGACGATGTTATTAATTATACTTGGGTATAAAAATAGATGCAATGTAGAGTTGATAACGATGTACTATTAGATGATCAAAATTATGACAAGAATGGGATCCCTTCGTTTTGCATCACTGATTTCCCATAAAGTACCGGTCGCCTGCGATGATATTTCCCCTCGAAGTCTTTATGTAAAACTAAAGCCCTAGTAGTGATACAAGATATTTATTCTTAGACGAGGTTTCGTTTCTGCGTGATTCCTTAGATGCCTATGATTCCTAAGATGCCAATAGTTGACGGAGTATTTTGGACTCAGTCGGCATAAGCACGGTCGGCATCCTGAACTTATTATATCGCCGCTAGACGAAATATTTCTGTACCGGTGAAATTTTGTTACTCTGCGCGCATTAAAATGAGCGTAAAAGCGAGACCCTGTAATATTTATGGTCGTCGCTGTTTTCTTTAAGTTGAGTATAATTGCACCTTCCCTTTTGTCAAACGATCTCGTACTTTGATTTGTCTCATTTCATCAAAGTGTTTCTTCATTTATAATACTTGGAAATAGTTAGCCAACTTCTACATGTATTCCTTCCTAGAACTCGCAGAAAAATATTAATATAACGCCATGACATATATGTCGATAAAAAATATTATAATATTTAAAGGATTATTCAATTGATTACTGAAAGCTAAGATGTTTAAACTCACAAATCGCTAGCTTTTAATCTAATTTATTAAAAAATTTGATTATCTGATTCGATTTGATTGCATTTAACTTATTGAAAATTAACGATGAAGCAATGGAAAATAAATTCGAGAGTCTACGTCATTGGAATAATGGCTAATGAAAAAAGGTGTTTGACGTGGACGAGAAAAATGATTGCACAAAATATTAATAGGACCAAGAGAAAATAACGACCATCGTCATAAGACAATGTGTCACTTGTAGTCTGTGTTGCTCCTGCGCTCTCCTCGACAAGAAGCATGAATAATCCCACTGAAAAAAAAATACAAAACAAACCTATGTCTTCGACTGATCAAAAGTCATAGGTTTACAACGTACTTGGAAATCCCCCATAGCTGTGACTCAAATATAGCAAAATAACTTACGTCAATAGAAAGAACAGTTTCTCAGTAGAAGAAAAAAGATGGGGACGTGCTGTCATTCAACGGTAATAGAAGCTGAGCTAAAATTCTAAACACCGGTCACAAGCGATTTCTGCAGTGATAGGTGAAAGCAAACCATCGGAAAGTGTTCTGCAGTTGACTAGTGTGTTCTAAGAATGTCCTGAGAAAACTTCTAGTCGCCATGACCGAATTTTATTGAAGGAAATGGATTAGCTGAGCTACGCCACCACCAGAAAATTATTTGTCAGTAAAGCTATTCGAACGAAGTGACTCCAATTTGTAGAAATAGCTCAAAGACTTGACTGTAGAACAATGAAAATTAGTCCTCCTGTCAGATGAACTGACTTCTACCTTGTTTCAGGAGACTGAGTTAAAATGAGACTTAAAAGCCGTGAAGCCTGCGATCATTTATGCAACTCCTTGAAACTACAGGCTTCCGGTGGCTGTGTCAGGATAAAGTTTCGCAACCTCATACAGAGATTTATTGAGATCTCATGAACATTCTAGGTGAGCAAGTTCGTTCCTATTTGGATTTGATTTTCGTTATTATTCTGATATTTTCCAAAACAACTCTCGTATTCACAGTTTCATGTGGTGCATAGTTGGGTGTGGGATCACAAGGCAATTTTTTCTTACATGGAATGACCTCCACAGCCTCCTGATTTATGCCCTATTATATATCTAGCGTCAAATGGAAAGGAAGCTGCGTGCCTCAAAACCTCTTTTTTCCTCGCTGGAAAATCTGTCTGAACGTTTACTTGTACGTTCGACAAATATTCATTTAGGCTCTTTGCAAAATCGTAAAGAGTCTATGCTCAATAGAAAGAACGATGCTATCAATGTAAAATGTGTTCCCAAAACTAAAATATTATGAGCTTGATGCTTGATTTGTACGCTTGATTACTTGAATACTGCATGCGTGTTTACTATCATCCCATTCACGTTTTGTCAGTGCGTAACAAACTAGCCAGCCCTTGAGCATCAGCTGTTTTAATTTTAACGAGTTGCCTCAAAGTAAATAGGTGAAAAAATGCGAGCACCTATTGAACTAAATAAAATAAGACTGAACACCGTGCAAAGCCAATGCAAAGAAGGCAGAATTACTCATACATATGAGCTGTTGAAAACCTACATTCAAGGCTCCCCCAAAGAAAACTAGACAAAGTCAAAAGCAAATTAACAGTTGTTCCTGAGAGGCAACTTCGCTCTTAATAAGCAGTGGTTGGCCACTTTTCTTCTTTGCATGTTTTCAGAATGTCTGAAGGGGAAAATTATCAGCACAACGTTTAACCCGCTATTGTGAAGAATTTTGTCTTATTTCGACTGCTGGTACATCCTTTTGTTGCTTGAAAAATAATTTTTATCGTGAACAATTAATCTCATTTCGGTTATTAAAGACATCCCTTCAAATCCTTTCCGATTTTAATCCTTCTTAAAACAATTAAAGAAATATCCCTTCATCGTTCCAAGCTTCAATCTCTCATATGATCCAGTCACTTAACTAACAAAAACTGATCATGTCCTCACGTTGCATGTTCAAACTCTCAATACGCATTACTTGACAAATTTTTTGAATTTTTCTCCGGCACTCATACGTCCTCTTTAAATTTTCATACATCTTCTATCAATCAAGCAGTACCGAAATCTGGAAACAGTAATTACGTACATATCCTTCAGAACAGAGCATTCACTCCTCAAACAACATAGTCATTGGATATCTTAAGATATTAGTGCACGTAGTTATTAGTTTTAAAAACCGAAAAAAGTCGAATAGACACAGAGGGGGAGATAACCTGAACGAAGCCAACAGTTCTTGTTTTTTTCACAGGAGATGATTTCACTGCAGCTACTACTGGACTGAACAAGCATTTTCAAATGTGGTTTATCGGATTGCTAGGAGATCATCTAGTAGACTTTAATAAAAACATGTATTAAAGATCATCGAACCAGAGGTCGATTGTGCAACCCAGAAGTAATGCAGAAAAGTTAAACTTTGCCCTTTAGCCTAATTTCACGAAGACAAGAAGTCACTTCGTAGAAAAAATTTGAGTGAAGGCGAACGAACTGAAATGAACACATAAGAGAGTAATAAATGTATTGGATCCGTAAAAGTGCCGAAACAAGAGTCTACCATTAGACTTCAACGACGACAGAAAACATGCTGCAGGTTAACTTACCGGAAAGAGCTTTGGAACATTGCCTAATATCCAAAGAGCAATATCATTCCCCAGGGAAGCAGATAGGCTTTCATGAATGCTCAGCGTGTTTCTTTTTGGACGTGAGTTTAAAGATCCTTTTCGAGAATGGGGCTTCCGTTTTTCCTTCAAGGTATACAAGTGTCTCTGGGATCACGTTTTCGATTTTCCGGAACACTTGAAAGC
The DNA here is from genome assembly GCA_014220935.1 of Platorchestia sp. MABIK. Lineage (NCBI taxonomy): Eukaryota > Metazoa > Arthropoda > Malacostraca > Amphipoda > Talitridae > Platorchestia > Platorchestia sp. MABIK. The sequence continues at coordinate 32,212 of JACJUY010003591.1, forward strand.
TAGACAGTTGAAACTTAACTTAAAATATAAACTTACGGAGATATAGAGCTCTCCAACACCCTTATCATTTCCAAAAATGCCTGAAAATTTGTTACTTCAAACAGTTTTATTTTTCCGCTAAATACGTGATGCTCAATGGTTCTGCACAAATGTTACCGCTTTTAAGTAACCATGCATTTACAACTGTGGCTTGAAACCATGAGCTTCTAAATAACTATACTTCGGTATCAGTTCTGTGAGATCAATGAACTAGTTTTCATTCAAAAAGAAATCTTATTTATATATTTCAATTTTCACTTGGAAGCTCTTTCTATCTTTCTTTCTTTCTAATTCTTGTTGACAATGCGCAAAACTATTATCTAGACTATATAAATGTGATGACTGGACTTACTTTAGCATTAGCGCTTCTGAGACACGAAGTATATTATATTTTCAGACAAATTCTAAATTATCACATTTTTGTTTCAGGTTATCGTATTTGCATTTCTATTCGTATTCAGATGTTTATAGGAGCGATGTTCGTGAGTATCATGTGACATGATTCTCAACAAATTATTGACATTTTTTTATAACGAGAAAATGTTTTCAGTAATGCTCCTTTTCTATTCACAGAAAGTCGAATAACCCGCTTTGATAAATCAAAACAATTTAAATGCATTCTTTTTCTCTAATTGGGTGAAGTTATACACCTCAATCTGCCAAATATGAACGTCGATGTAAGATCGAAATTTAGATGGTGTCATACTCGTTCAAATTCACCTGATATACTTCCTTCATCATCATATAGTGTGTGTCATAAATTAATGTTATTTCTGTTCAAAACGTTTTTTCATGGAAAACTGAAACATTAAGAAATTTCAGTCTATACTTTAATCTGTACTTCAACTAATTCATCGAAACGTTTTGAAAACAAAGATCACCCAATAGTGGAATTCAGTCTACTCTTAGCCTAGGCATAAAATAAATATTTCTACCCAGTCATTTTCAGATTTCTTTTCAAATGTTCACATGTTTTTCTCGGTTAACTGCAAAGGTGAAAGCCACATGAGTGAAAGTGTGGTAACTACAGTAAAAGGTGTGAAACACCTAAGCTATAATTTTATAACATGAATTTTTTTTCAGAAGCGTTCTTGATCGATGTCTGGGAAAATGTAGTTCTTCATTTATTGAAAGCTATGATTTTTCGTTAAAGCTTATTATCATACAATGCAACTGTTAGCGGTGTTATTCTGTTGGTTTTCTGAATGTCAAAAGCTGATGAAGGATTACACAATGATTGTCCAACCATGAATGCAATTTCACCTTTTCCAAATAAACACTTCCTTTATTTAGCTCAGGCTGACAACAAGACGCTGGCCTATCAACTACCATTACTAGTGATCTCTCCAAAGAAACAGGCTATTTGTGTTGACTGTTACATCACTTGACATTCGCAATGCACGTTTGCAGAAATACTTGCGACTATACCTGAATAATACCTGAAAAATACTTGCGACTCTACCCAATAGAGCCTTCTTTACCTGTCAAGAATCTCATCCATTACTGTTCCTTTAATTCAATTTATTTCATTGATGGGAAATCCAAGTAAACTTTACATAGCATCTGTGCATGACATTTATTCCCATTCTCAAGTCATCACTCAATCTTATGTGCTTGCAGAATTGTCAATTAAAATGTAAGAAAACAGCCTTTCATTTGTAATCGAGAACTATAAGAACTAATGAAAAACGCACTTTCCAGCCGTTAAGCCTGACCAACAAATGCCACGAGCAATGCCATCAATCAAGAGCTCTGAAAAAAGAACAAGAGGATGCCCGGCCGAGCAGTAGAGGCACCTGCAACACAACCTGCGTCCGACTGCGCTACGCAAGCCCGGCCACCCGCAGGTGTCATTTTTCAGCCCACGCTGCTCCAGAGACGAATGGCGAGCGCATGAAGTCACAATTATCCGCAAGGCTTCATGGAAAATGTCGAGTGCTTTCATACATTCATGATGAATGAGATAATGTGCGGGTTACGAGAGGAGCTTCTGTAGCCGAAGGTCATTTGTATTTTAATGAGCCGCCAATAAAAGCGGCATGAGACAGCAAGCTTTGACGTGGGGCTGCCTGGGCACCTGGTCCTTCTGGGCATCAGCATGTTTGCTAGATGTGCCAGTTCCCTAGCCAAAATTCTCAACTCTGGCCAAATTGTATTCGAAATAAAGCCCAGTTTTAGACCTTTAGCCCCCTACCCTAAAAAAAGACCACACTGACAACCCTGGTGCGGTGACTCGCGCGACGACATGACGCGGCACAACCAACCTGCTGGCAGCTCAGGAGGGGAGCACAAGGCGCAAATAACGACATATGGTGTGGACTAGCCAGCTGTGAGACTCTAAATCATATACTATTATCTCCTCATGTTCCGCTCGTAAAAGTTTGATCAAGATGCTCATGAATCAGTGCCCTGCAAGCGTTGTTGTACTGTTTCAACTTCTTCAAAGTTTTTCATAACTATTATAAGAAAGTGAAAAGCTGGTATTACATCTGTGTGTGTGAAATTTTTAAATTAATTTTTTCGTGATTCATTCTTGGCTGGAAAATGATATGATAAATACGGCAGATGTGAGAATATTAAGCTGCCTGCAATAATACGCTCAGAGCTGACAGACGTATACTGTGCGACACTAACAAATGGTGATAGTTTGAAATGTCTTCCATTTGATTTTCTGAAAGAAACCTTTTGACCGATACCGACTCTTTCTATCACTTCAGAGGACAAATATGTGCAATTTAATGCTACATTAATTCAAGGGATCATAGAAAACAAAACCAGTTACAGAATTATATTGAGACAAATATTTTAGCTTTTTCTCCTCAATTACCAATCTCAATTACTTTGATTTCTAAAATTTGAGCAACAAGACAACTATTACGCATCTGAAGTATTTCAACCTATCACATAACTGAACCAGTACTAATATTCGGGCATATCGCTCAGAAAAAAACCGTCGCACCTATTTTCTGTAATCTTACTTCAAATATTTTCAAGTATTTCCATTGCTTCTTCCACGAAACCAAGGCTGTGGGAAAAGTAACTTCAAAACTTAATCATTTTTCTGACGATTAATCTCTCCCTATATTGAAGTAAGGCTAGAGCTAAAGGGGATACTCAAGATAAAACGCTTCATCAGCTGCAGCTGCAAACCTGCCATCTGTCGCATGTATAGCGCGTACTGTAAGCAAGGCGCGCGTACTTCATTTCAGATAGTGTACCAAAAGCCATAAATAAAAGCGAATCATAAATCATTTTTATTTCACGGTTTGAGACTGAAGAAACTTCCTTGAATATGTAAAGAGGCCGGAATAAGAGTATTGTGCCCTAGCTTTACTGTAAAGAAATGAATAGCGGTTCGCTCTTTCAACAGTAATTTGTGGATAAACCATCAATTCATCACAGAGATATTGAAAGCTTAATGCTTCTCTCAATTAATGTCTACGCGACGCATCTGTCTATGACGTCTCATGTGACAGAACCGCTTGTGATTTAACTGAACCGCCAGCTGAGCAAAAATTAATTTCTTTAAACAACTAGAATAGCTCAATTGAAATGTTTTACCAGTATAACGATTCGTGCAGCTTAAGTTGTACATCATTTTTCATTAAAAGATGACTGATATCCCTCCTATCGTATATTTTTATTTAAATTCAAGTAATGATACCATGAAATTCACATTGAGTAGAACATTGTAGATACATGGCTAATAGTGTGAGGATAGTATAAGTACAAAGCAAGTGTTGTGCAAACAGATCAGCGGCTGATGGCGAAACACAAACAAATGACTGTTACTCATCTTCAGTGTGTTGACTACGCACATTGCTTAGTAGCACTACACGGAATGGTAGTTCATCTAAAAGGAACCTGTCGGTTAAAGTAATGGCTGATCAAGTAAGCCCCGCTAGACCAAGAAAAAGCACAACAAGCAAGAGAGGTCGATAAGGACACAAAGTATGAAGTAAGGACCGCGAGGACATAAAGCAAATTAAAGAAATTTTCAAGAGTATCCTTACATGACCCAAAACACGGTCATGAGTTTCCTAAATGACCAACAAGCTAGAGCGTATAGCGTTATAGGTGTAGCCTCTCGAACCAAGGTAGAGCAGTTCAGCCCGGTTCAACAAGCTGTAGCTGATAACAAGCTGTAGGCGAGATAGCGTAACATCGTCATTCGGGAGAGTAAATTTCTGAATAAATTTCAGAAGTATTACATTTTCAAAAAATCCCATACACTGCAGCAGTTGGAAAAACTTTAATTGGCTGTAAATTTCACTTGACGTTTACAAATTCAATTGAAAAGTGTCTAGTGTGTTTTTTTTGAGTGACAAATAAGCAGTCTTGCAATTCGAGTGAGCCCAATGAATGCTACCAATTGTCGAATTACGTTCTTAAAAAATAGCTCTGAAACGTCTTCATCAGGATTTCATGTCGCTAGTTTTTTTACCAATAATTACAAAAGGATTGCTCAATTTCTCAAGAATGATAAATTTAATATTTATATTTATCACATTGTTTTCGGAAGAAAAATCTGAGAGAAAGAATTTTATTTCCGAACTTGAAATTGTACACACTTTCCCCCAAAAGTATATAAAAATTAAATTGAAAATTTCTTGTATCGAAAAATTGATCACTATCATACAGTACAAGTTCTCCTTATGGAGTGAAACAATTTTTCAACTTGTTCTAAATCATTTGAAACAGCCTTTTTCAATATGAGCCTATATTTTCTGATAGAAACGTCAAACCTAAGAAAATTGACTAATTAATAACGCCAAGTATATAGAGGATAATTAGGCGTTGTAGAAAACTCCTTAGACATAAACTTATAGTTCATGGTCACGTTTAAGTGTGTAGATTGCAGCGTGTACATTGTCGGTGTACGACCACACTGTATGGGAGTTGGCGAGATGCGAAACTGCAGCTACACAAGCACGGCAGGAAGCACCGGCCATGAGGGGATCACTTGACATCTTCACATTTTAAATACCGATACCGTCAGTCAGTAGGTGCACAATGTATTATCGTGAGCTGGAGTAGATCAACCGAAACATCTAGGTACCTGAATTATTTGAGAGTTGGGCTGGAGAAGTTAAGAACTGAAATTAATGAAGTTCGTAAGCCGAAACATGTTAAAGACGTTTACCCCCTTGTAAATTTGCATTAACGAGAGTATCTCGGATTGGACACACAAACATACAAATCAAAATACAATTTGCACGAGTAAAACATAAACATGGCGTTAACACAACAATGTACCACAATGAGCCTGCAATAATCAAAATGATTGCTGGTACACGCCAAGTTTAGGTGATAGACAGACTTACGTCTCCATTACCCCTATTTTTTAACCCTCAGTGTTTTCTGCATTCTTGTGTCAGGACCTGTTTACAAAGATTTCCTCATGTAAAATTTTAGCTCCTCCATACGATATAGAAAATTTCCGCTTCGCAGGCATTTTGCCTGCATAGACTCAGCCTATTTATTCAACATTTCTCGGCCTTTTTGCACATTGTGGCTGAGGATACTTATTTCCAATTTGTTCTTCTTCTCCAATTTATGAGACATTTTAATAGCCTTGGCCGGTGACTAAAGTGACTCTTCCAGACAGGCCTGAATGGCGAAACAAAACCTCCTCGTATAGACCTCTTTGCAACGTTTCCCACAGCTTTTCTGCTAAAATACTTTAATTACTCGTATACATCATCTTATAATTTAACACCACTTGTTACAAACACACTGGAAACTCACATTTGCCTTTTTGTGAGCTTGGAATATATTATGTCAAATTGTTCCGCTTGAACACAGTCGTCACGTCACATAAGAATATAGTAAAATTTCAAAAATGACTCTAGAGTGAAGCACAGCATCATTTTTACGGTGGCCTTGAAGGCAATGTGTCCCGAATCATTGTGCTCCTTCGAATATTCCAACCTCGCTAGATGTATGTATTTACTGTGCCTCAAAATTAGTGTTAGACGCTTGCGTGCTCGCTTTAGATTAGTCAATCATGTTTCAATATTTACTTTCATGTCCACTTCTAGCTTTCTTTATATGTTGTAATTACGAAGAGCTTTTTTAAATGAAAGCATTTATTTTTTGATAAATTGTCGTTATTTGCTACTTATCAGTCACTTAAGGTCAAATAAGCTCTTGTACTACGTTTTATAGCCTCGTTTTTTGTAATTTATCATTCCAGCTCTTATTTTGCTATTCCGTTTAGAGGTATACATTCCTCCATCGCAACTGGTCTCTTTTTACTATTTAAAAAAAATCATTGGTCCCGTGAAAACATCTATTATGTATAGAACCCCAATAAACATTTGAAAGCATTTTGGCAAATAACATCATCTATAAAACATTATTTTTATGAAATGTCATGTAACATAAGCCTGAAATCTTGATAAGCAAGCGAGCAAAGCCTCGTGGGCTCAAAATCCGGTTTTATCCACCCTGATTGTGAGCTGTAAATTATGGAATGTCATTCAATTTAACTACGTGCATAAATTTCGTTGCAAATCAAATTTGCCAACTTTGAAAATATCACAGCACGCAATTATTCTTCTTCAATGCAGGGCGCAGAAGGTCAGGGCACAGGATGAATAAGGTTCTTTGGCACTTAACAGATCAAGAGTAAGAGTTTGACCTTCTCTCTGACACGAGCTCTCAAAAAGGCGAGACACTCACGGCGAATATGGAGAGGCGGTTTGAGCTCAGCCTCGTAAATATTTACGGAGTTTCCTTAAGAGGCGCGCGCTCTCAAATCGATCAAGGAAAGTTGCACCAACCTGCAGGCGAAGTTTTGCCATTTGTATCATGGGCAGAGAAAATATTGTTACGCTTGATAATCTTGAAGTTCCCAACTATAAATATTTGGGCTCACGGTGAGCACATGATTTGAAAGAGTTAAACGTGGGAAGCAAACAGCCATAGGACGGTCATTGCTGGAAACAAGATTATGCTATCCGGGCCATATACTACGCATTCATTTTGGGAAACTTAGAGACGCAAGTTTTCTGATAAAAATGTCCTATTGGCTCTCATGCATTTCATCTACTCATGAATATGAAGAAAGTAAAAAAAACAGCAGGTTCTTTCTTGTTGGACTGAGAGGTACAAGATTAGGGAATATCGTTCATTTAATAAGTATACGTATCGTTTTTATGTTAAAATCATTTTGGCTTTTAGCTAGAGTTGAGAACTGTGAGAGGCGGTAATTAAGTGTGTATGTTTGATACTCGTCATCCTATCGTAAATGAAAATAGATCCCTGGGAAATCGGATGGCAAGTTCTGTGTGAGCAGAAACAGGAAATTTATAAAAAGTATAAAATTCCATTAGTTTACAAGCGCTCGAGAACGAGGGCATATATTTGGGTCTGGTTTCTGGACGCTGATAGGCACCACAACAATAAGAGCTTGGGCAGGGTAGCAAGGCACGAGAGCTCTCTGACATCAGCTGCACTCACTGCTGGAACTTCAGGCCTTGTTCAGCATTTGCTTACAGTACGCCTGCCTGGAAAAGTCAATTCACACTGCGGTGACGACTATGCAACTGCTATCATTCGGGAACTATTTTTTAATGTGTTTTTTCATGAAGTATTTTTTCAGTAAATTCTTCCACCTACTGCACTTCTGCTTGGTAAATAATCAGTTCAGGATTTATAGGTCTGCAAAAATTGTCATTTAAAAGCAAGTGTGTCTGCCCTAATATCGTTTGTGATGGAAATCAAGACTCGGAAATTTTTTAGCTCATGCAATCACTACGAAAATTTTTTAAATAAATCCTCATGTACAATTAATCACCACAAGGAAATTTGAAAATTGTTTTTAATGTACAACCCCCAAAAATCTATTATTAACATAAAAACATCCTAAGGAAATTAGGGAGTTGTACTTGAAATACATGAAAAAGGCACATATCACTTAAATAGTGAGGATACGAGCTAGAAAGGAGTGAAGTAAAGGATATCTTGAATTGTCCGAATTGAATTTTCCCGAAAGGAAATTTGTCTAATTATATTTATTAAATACTGTAAAAATGTTTTTTTTTACACGCATTGATGGTTAAAATGGTTTAACATTTAGAAGCATTCTCTTTAGTTTCTGCACTTGCCGATATTCCTGTCTCAATAATAATTATTGAAAGATGATGAAAATACCTAGATTTCCGTTCATTTGCTCTGTATCGCGCTCTCACCTTTATAGTATATGTTATTCAACCTTTAAAGAACAGGTGAACTTTACAGTGACCCTGTTGCTACAGGCCTTGCTATTTGAAGACCTTGCAAAAATTTTGATGATTAATATTTATAAGCTGAGGTAACAAGGACCCCGCAGATGAAGGAGCAATTATATATTAACGCCTACGTAGTTCAGACCTGTCACCTCATTTGGTGCGAGCCACTGGGCTGTGAAATTCACTCAGTTTCTGGACTCGACCTCCAGCACAGGCAGGTGTATATATGCATGTAGAACTTATTCCCTCCCTAAAAATGCTCTAGTTAATATTGTGTGACAATATGCCGTCCCTTACACTCTTCGAGTATACTTTTGGCCACACTCTTTTAGGTTGTTTTGACTTTCCCGCTTTGTCCCAGGAGTGTTGCAAATGTTATGACTGGTATTGTACAACGATCCTTCTCATTTGAATCCAGTGAACTCTTTTGTGCCAA
>JACJUY010003591.1:61501-79038 GCA_014220935.1 Platorchestia sp. MABIK
TTGTATACTTTTATGTTATTAATTTCTTGTGTCCTTCGTCAGATCGCCGCTACCCCTTTTACCGTAATATCGTACTCACGGCTTAAATAAAACGAAACCAGTAAACACTCTTATTGTCCTGTTTTACTTATTGAAACTGTAGACAAGAAAAGGGGATAACGTACACCTTCCCCAAAGGCACATGTCTTTAGAACGTTCAACTCTGAGGAGCTTTAGCAAAGATACTTGTTCCTGTTGCCATCAGTCTATTGACTTCTGGGTAGTTGCTTCGAATAAAGTCTGCTACTCTGTGTAAAGCATGTGCCAAACACGTCACGTGCATTAAATAAAAGTTTAAAATTTCATATGCATATTATCAGGTACATATGAATTTTATTATTAGCATACATATTTTTAATATGTATGCTATCAAGTGCATTTGCGTTTGATAATATGCATATAATTATATGCATTTGCAAATTTTTAGATGCATATTGTTTTCAAATGCATATGCTTTATATGCAATGTCACAACCCTAGTGATGATCGTGGCCTCAAACAGCGAGGAACATAATGCAACATTGGCGCAGTTTGCCCCCAGGTGCACACAAGTGAATGATCCTTGAGGATGTTCAACGGTTAAGCCAAATGACAGGCTAAGTAATGGAAAAACTTGAATTAATATTAAAATGAATTTAAAATTTACCCATCCAAAGAATGCTTTTTGTATGGAAAGAGCAGAAGAGCTTGAGACCAATCTTATTTCACGTTCGATTTAGAAATGAATTCCCACAACATATTTTCTCACTGCATGAAAGACACGGTGAACGCCTTCAAATATTTTGCCCTCGTATTCCATCTGGTCGTTAAACCTTTCGAGTGCCTGTAGATTTGGGTAAATAAAGGTCAAAAACATTTCCCACAAGCATTTACAGGGTGAACGGCACTTGTGGAATAAACTTTAACGTAAGGTTGGGACCCTTGAAACAAATACGTTTTCCTCAATAACCGTGTCGTCGAAAATGATTCGTCAAGGAGTTAGGACTTGAAATTTAAATGTGTTGAAGGGAAATTCGTACTTTGAGCAGGACAGGAAAATAGCGACCCGAAAGAAATATTGTCTACAGAAAAAAGAACCTCTTCTATCACAACAAAAAGAAGGCGCACCTAACTTTCGGCCTGGAATCTCACATATTCCCTGGGAGCGCTAATATCCATCCTCAAATACAATAGTTATTTCCTCCTGAGGGAGCAGAACTTTGAACAACCGACATTCAATGACTTCTAGTTTGGTCTCATTAATTAGTTAATTAACTGTGCAAGACGCCACGATGCGTGTAAATGATGAGACAAGTCCAGAGAGTTTTCGTTACGCATCACACTTGCTAGTGATGACGTGTTAGTCTCGTAACACGATTAAATGTATTTTCCGCAAATTCAAATGTACATAAAATACTCGTAATAATTAAACAGATTAGATGTAAATACTGGAGAATGACCATTCGTTAAAGAAAACGAGTATATTCTAATACACACTGATCTCACATTCCTACACACAAATCCGATTCCGTTTACCTGTCAAACATCCCTCCCGGAGCTTCCGATGCGTGGTTTTCAGAATATCAGCGAGTTCCTTCGCAGATTTGTCGTTGAGATCATCCATAGCCGAGGGTAGCATTAGTCAGTTCCAGGTAAAACAATCAAATCATCGCAATCAAGGTCATTCAGCGACTACAGTTGTGAGCAAAAATTGTTCTGGTTGTCTGGAGGTAAAATGCTTCGAATCATTAGGAAAAATGTTTGAATAATGCCACGTAAGAGCGTTTCAGCTTAATATAGAATTTTCGCATCCTAAGTGCGGCATTTGCGTGAAGCGACTGAATTTCATGTGATATCAATGTAAATCTAATCTATATTAGAGTCGTCGCTTAGCTCTAAAAGAGGATGTGTGCGCATGGGCTACGTGAGCCATAGATTAGATTAGATTATTAGTTAGTTTAAGCCTCCCTATCCTCAACAAATGAGATCCAAAGAGAGGAAGGAAGAAGGCACCATTTAGTATGGAGTTAAGGGAACGTGGAATCTATGCAGAAAGGGCATAGAAACAGTAAGATGAAAAAGAAGTTCATGGAACAAGATCAAAGTTGAAGAAGAAAGTAGTAGGTGTTGAAAAAACAGGACAGCAGTGAACTGAAAAAAAGTTGGTCCATAACAAAACAAAAACCTATGTTATTTTAACGAAAAGCATGCCTACCTAACCTTTAGCTCGGGCCCTCACATTGTCCCCCTGGGAGCGCTAATTCCCATAGATACAATAGTTGTATCCCCCTGAGGGGTACATACGTGAGCCAAAATCCCACTGAGCATTATGGCCGTAAATTTCTCATGAAATTCTGTAACAATAACTGGTTAATCTTTCAAGTTTTACGAGACACTCTCTCCTACTGCAGGAACTGATGCAACGTCATTAGTGTCTCGCGTAATTAATTCAACTTCAATAAAGATTCTGTACGAATAGCGAGGTGTTCATAAGAAAAAATGAGTGTAACACAGTGCTCTCAGGCTCGTATTTGCCTGCCGAGTGTCGCAAGATTAGATTTCAAGTTAGGTCAAGCCTACCAAACCACAGGAAAGGAGGAAGGCACCATTTAGATGAAATCTGAGAAATGGAACTCCAGCCAGGAGCGTCTTCACACCCTGTGATGTTAGTTTAAGCCTAACCTAACCGCAAAAAAGGTGTTCCAAAGAGAAAAAGGCATAATTTAGTATGGAGTTAAAGGTGCGAGGAATCTTCGCACAAGATGCATAGAAACAGTAATTTAAGAAAAAAATTCATGAAACGAGTTGAAAAAGAAAGTAGCGGGTACTGAAAAACAAGACCGAAGTGAACCGAAATAAGATAACTTTATAAGAAAACAAAAAACCAATTCTATTCTAACAGAAGGAAGGCCTATCTAATCTTTATCGCGAGACCTCACATATTCTTCTTGGGAGCTCTAATTCCAAAGAAAGGATGGAGGAAGGCACCATTTAAGATGGAGTTAAAGAGAACGCGGAATCTGTGCATAAGGTGCATAGAAATATTAAGTTGAGAAAGAAAGTCATAAAACAACATCAAAGTTGAAGGTGAAAGTAGTAGATGTTGAAAGATAGGACAGCTGAACCGAAAAAAAGGTGGTCCTAACAAAACAAAAAAAGCTGTTCTATTTCAACAAAAGAAGGCCTACCTAACCATTGGCTCGAGATCGAGACCTCACATATTCCTCCTGGGAGCGCTAATTTCCATAGCAACAATAGTTGTATCCCCCTGAGGAGGCGTAGAAAAGGCAAAATTGAAAGTTTATGAAATAATTTAGAAGTTCACAAAGAATGTATCAGGTGCTGAAAAAATGACAGCGTGATCCAAAAATGATGGTCCGTAACCAAACAAAATCCTATTCCAATTCAACAGAAGGAAGGCCTACCTCCCCTTCAGCTTGGTGCTTCACGCGTCGTGACAATTTGGCACAGCTGTTGCGAAGGCGGCACAAAACCCCTTTTCCATCCAGTGGTTTCACCTGGATGAAACCTACTCACACTGAGGGTATTCAAGGTCCCATATTTTTTTGTGGTCAAGCAGCTGTTGCCATGAATCACTTAGCGCAAGCAACTAATAAATTCAGTTTGAACGTCAGTAGAGGCAGCTTGCGCAGCTATGAAGTCCTCTCTTTCATAACTCAAAATTTCCCGCACGTGCAGTCGTGGATACACTTTGAGTGGCGCATCAGCATCATGCTAATCTCGCCAACTGCAGGCTGGCTGTTTCCATGCTTCAAATGGCAACAATGAAGCTCTTACGCGTCTGTACACATGGTGCAGGAGTGATTTGGGCGCAGCTCAATCAATTCCTACGTCTCAATGGCAGTGCACAGCTCTGTGGTTACTATATTGGTTTGAGACCTCCTTCCCATAACACCGCCGGTCTCAAGAGAGCGAAGAAGAGGGACCATTTAATATAGCCTGTAGAAAACGGGGAATCTATACACCAGGTGTTTTCCACAACAGATACTCTGCACTTAAAAACGGCAAGTTAGGAAGGAAGAGGAAAAGAGGAAGAAAGGATAGAGAAGAGATAGCGAAGGCATAAAAATGGGAAGAAGCGAAATGAGCGTAGGATGGACCAACCTAACCAGAGCCTATTGCCTATTCTATGTCCCTTAAGGAGGCAGACAGATGAAGAATCGAAAACATAAGCAGATATATAGTAATATGGATTAGATGGTTAGTTTAAGCTACCAAACAACTACAAAAGCGTCCCAAAGAGGCGTGAAGGTACCATATAGTGTGGAGTTCAGAAAACGCGGAATCTATGCGCAAATTGTATTCCCGCACAAAATCCCCTGTGCACAGGGGCAGCAAGTTGAGAAGGAAATTAATACGAGATAAAAGTTGAAGAAGAAAGTAATAAAAGCTGAAAAAAGGACTGCAGCGAGCTCGAAAAAGATGGTCTTTTGAAAAACAAAACATCTACACTACTTCATAAAAAAGAAGGCTCACTTAACTGTCAACTCTCAGCTCGGGACCTGAAATATTTATACTAGGAACATTAACTATCATCAATAAAATATGTGTATCCTCTTGCAGGGTTAGTAACACAGAGCACCTACTTCCCCCTTGAAAGAAGGAGAAGGGAAATCTAAGGCTTGCCTACATACCTGGCAAAAATACACCCACAACAGGAACGAAGTGTTGGTGATTACGCAGCAAGTGACAATGGTTATCACCGAGTGGGGTAGAAATTTTCCAAGGTACGCAAACCATCGTAGCATTTTCAACTATTTTCTACCGTATCAGGAATCTTACCTCTCACACTGCCTATCTACGTCTCCTACATAAACTCTGAAGAAAAATCTTGAATTCTTCCCGATAAAATTGTTCCAACATAAGGCTTGGGCTTCAGAACAGCTAAACTTTCTCGGAAAGCTCGCTAACAATTTGGTCCGGTAGAGCGTGGTCGGGATACCCAGGGATTGCATGCATCCCTTAGACCCTGTCAGAAACAGGATCCCCCTGAGGGTCGAAACTTGAGCAATACAGCACAGTCTGACTTACCTTCTTATGAGCCTAAGTTGGCGGTTTTTAAACAAAATACGAAAATGAAAAATTGAAACCTAAGAAAAGACCAAACGAAATTGCTCAAAAATGCATGAAAAGTTGAACGTGACACGCAAAACTGGTAGCAGACTTAAATGCAGCACAGGAAGGGAAAAACACACGAACACTATCACAGTCCCTACGTCGTATGAAATAAATTAATATTCCATCAGCTCCACAACAAAAAAACCTGACTAGCGCAATAGCAAAGTGATGAGCTGCCTGCCAACATGGTGCATATCTGATTATTATCATCATCTATATAATGGTCCGACGAGTGTCACTAAGTGTGCATCATATCTGACTTAGAAAACCGTGGTAGTAACCCATTATACAACACATCCATTTTGATCGATAACTTAGCAAAAACCTACTTATGATTCATTTATTTTTTATCCAATTAAGATTCCAGTAGAAGCATTTCAATTGTGTTCACCTCGTGTAGTTTCTCATCGACGAGTAAATGCCCATGAATGGCTCACGAATGTAGTTGCCATGCATAAAACCCAATCAAAAATACTCATTTTTAAGTAATAAAACATACACCCAACCTTATCCTGCCACTGCCACCTACTAAGAGGATATGTTTCCAAGGCAGAACTTCAGAAGTAACCTCACCAACGAATATTTCTGTAAAAAAATCTATTTTAAATTCCCGTGTTAGCCACACATTAATCTGCACACTTCCCAAATTGGAAAATAACAAGTACATTTAGTTCTTTATTTTTGTATCATACATACATACAAAAAAAATATTCAAGGTATGAACTTACAGTTTTCATAGTAATCAATACCTGACGTTGAAAATAGAAACTTGCATGAGAAAATAAACATGACACTGGAGACAATTAAAATATATATATATTCATTGGACTTCTAAAAAGAGTGAAACTGCACTGCATAACCATCACTTGAGCACGCAACTAAGCCGAAATTACCTCATGAAATTAATCAAAAAAGTTACAATTCCACTTTCAGCCATGACACGAAAAAAATGAAACAAGTCCCTTCGCGCCGTCGAGTTTCTGGTTCAATTTTCGATACAGCCAATACAACGTTACACTCCCACGCTGCTGCCTCGGTCAACAATAGAGCTTCACTAATGCAGTAAAGCATTCTGTTGAAGATCAGTCGGTACTGGCACCAAGCAGCTTATATCATGACTACATTCACCACTGAGCCCATGAACACGCAGAGTGGTTGACCTCTCTCTATGAATTGTCTAGTTTCTTACAAAACCGAGCTCTGGAGGACCGCTTCAAGTTTAGGTCTCCCACTCAACCAGAAGGCAAAGCCAAGCGCCCAATTTGCGGAGCTGCTCTGGTCAGGCATGAGAGGCACCCAAAGTATTGCACCTTGCTAGAACACGGTGAGAAGCATAGCTTCTTTCATAGCAAGGCTTTTCATAGCATGAAAAGAAAGGTGAAAATGAGCGCACATACGAAGAGATGAGTGTTGATGAAATAACATCAGAAGAAAAATACCCTTGACAATTGGACTGGCGCCAATGGGAGACGTGAAGAAATGAAAATAGGTTATGAAGTGACTTAAAGGATTTCTGTATTTACAAGAACAAATTCCTTCAGCAAAAGAAAAACTCAAGGCAAAGTTACCAAGACAAATTTACTAATTCGATTAAATATACTCTACAGAGACGAATATCAATAAACTATCCAAGCAGTCGTCGGTAGGTTTAAATAACAATTGTAAAATATTTACAAGACTTTCACTTCAGACAACGAGCGCAGTTCTCGTCCAGCAGCACGTACAGCGAGACATTGCAGCACCATGTTAAGATGGCCAATTCTGCCACAGTTCTCAAAACACATATTTTGAGACACCAATGCCAAACTAGTTCCAGACATTCACCTCATCCTTCATCTGATATGATTACAGGTTAGTTCAAGCCTCTCTAACCTCTACAAATATGTTCCCATGAAAGGAAGGTACCATTTAGTACAGAATTACGAGAACGGGGTTCTACGCACCTAGTGTCTCCACACCATCCACGTAGAAACAGCAAGACTGAAAAAATTTATGAAACAAGACCAAAGTTAAAGCAGGAAGCATAAGGGGTTAAAAAGTGAATCGAAAAATAATGGAACGTGAAAAACAGAAAAATCTATATTATTTTAAAAACCTATATAAAATAAAGGCCTACCTAACCTCCAGCTCGGGACCTCAAATTTTGCTCCCAGCAGTGCTTATTCCCATAGATATGATAGTTGCATTTCCCTTAGGGGTCTCATTCATCTGAGGTTAAGAGCATAAATTCGGTATTTCTCGGCCACAAACGTTCACCTGGAGACTTCGGTAAGTTTTCATAGACGCTATCCATAAGAAATGTACAGGCAAATCCAGCAGAAATGAATCAGCACATATAATCACGAGCAAACAAAAACTTAAAATGCATTCTTTTTGAAACAGATACAAAAATTTCCCCTACAAATGAATATAATCAACACGCCGAGGTCATCAATCCATAAGACAGGTGATCAGTCGACGTTCTTGCAAGATGTACATAAAAGATGAAGATTAAATCATACTGCAAGGAACACATTTTCCAGAAAAAATACTTCCGGGAAAAAATCCGTAATAAAATGAATTACAGCTGATGAAAAATTGCAGTACGCTTATAACATGCATCACTATTGAAACGCTACAGAATCAACTGAAGGTAATAAAGAACGAATCTGGGGCAGGATACCCAAACATTTCAAGTGTCTGGACACGTTCCATGCGTATCCGAGGCTGTTAACGGTTGGTTTAGTTAGGTTGTAAGTAGCAGAATAAGGAAATCGACTTAACTGCTGAAATACATTTTTATCCTTCCTAAGAAATATAAAAATGCAACTGCACGATACATTTCACCTCGCATGATTACAATAACTTTTTCAAAAGGTGACGATACAGATTAAGTGTCGGTGCGTGAATGGGCAATTTACCATTTGGTACACATGTGGCCCAATACGCGGGGAACGTGTTAAGACGGAGTACAGCGGGCGATAAAAGTTTTCGCGTCAACTTGGCTACCTTAAGTGCAGATAAAAACATCAAGTTTCAGTTTGTTCAATTTTTCAAGCAAACAACAATGCGCAATGGCGAAAAATTTCAGTATGTTTATGCTTATAAAAGCCCGTTAGTAACCAAGTCAACAGGTGAACTCTACTGTCAGCTGTGCCGCTACAACGTAAAATGTTGGAAATCTAGCCTTAGACTAATGGAAGGATTTAACAAGTTTGTCAGCGGTAACAGGTACCTCTTCTTTACGTTTTCGTTTAAGGTTAAAGGTGTCTAGCAGCGGTAACAGGTATCTCTTCAGTAAGATTTGTTTAATGTTAAAGGTGTCTAGCACGTCACTAATCACACAAGGTAACCATTGTAGAAAAACTGAAGACTTTTAAAATAAATACAATTACATGAACACGCTCCGAAAGAGTTTCTTCACAATAACACGTCTCATGCAATCCAAGCTGTGGCCACGAAATATGTATAGTTTTAGGAGCTCAATAAAAGTGTCATCTTCAAGCGATACTTCAAGGGCCACCCAAGTATTTCTCGATTCCCCATAGAATTGTAGTTATTATGTACACCATACACAAAATTGTGACACCACCCGTATCGTGATGGTACATCGTTTTTTACCAAGCTATTCTTAGCTTTATTTCAATATTTTTGCAAAAAAAGACAAATCAATGCAAATATATTTCTCTAAGTTATTGCTTACTCCAATTTCGAAACATTTCAATACAAGGTTGGATGCAAAATTAATCGAATTTGCATTAATATTTTACATCCTGATGAGCTTACCAATTTCATTTTAGGATAAACTACAATAAAACTGACCCAGCAGACCAGACCTACTCAAAGCAAGCACATAACGTCACTCAACAAAAAAGCCACAACTCTCTCACACTTTACATTGGGTTTCCTAGAGTTGTAAAGCTAAAACATGCTTGCGTCATCATGCGATCGTATCGAAAATCGTGCACCAACGAATGTTGAGGTAGCTAATTACTTGGTTCCTTCGAGACTACGCATTTTTCTCGCGCACAAGTCGCGCAATTAAAACGCGAGATTGTTTTTCTTGCCTTGTGTACCATAGGTTCAGGAACATGTGCTGGGATCGAGCTCTGCAAGTTGAGCGGACTATCCTCAGCTTGAGAAGCTACTACCAAAATTAACCGGTAATATTACATGAACCGTGGAAGTTCGCCGTACGCCAAAGGGGGAGATCTCCTAGCAGGAGCATTAGATCAAAAGAACGGCCGAGTGGAGCATCTATTTCGAGGTCGGAGGCGACATGCCAGGCGGCATGCTCAGGGAGGCCGTCACCAGGTCGGACATGACGGGGAATGTCACCTCGGCGTCCGTGAGCTTCTGCTGCGCCCACAGCAACAGCTTCAGCAGCTCGCTCAGCAGTGGCGAGGTCTCCTCAAAATTCTCCGCTTTTAAGATGGCCGCATTGAGTTCACTCGCTACCTGTGGGGATTTGATTAGATAAGTTAGTTTAAGGCATTAATTTCGGAGGTCAACAGGGTTGGAAATGAGGGTAAAACATCGAAATCACCTAGTTTCACAGAGCAATTATTTAACAAAAGGGCGTTTCAAATAGAGGAAGGATGGAGACATCATTTAGTATGGAGTTAGGAGAAACGGGAAATCTATGCACAAGGTGCATTCCAACACAGGATCCCCTGTGTATAAAACAGAAAGTTGAGATGAAAGGCAGTGAAACGAGATTTAAGTTCAAGGGGAAAGTCAGACGTACTGAAAAACAGAACAGCAGTGAACTGAAGAAATGGTCTTTGAGAAAACAAAACCCATTTCTGTTCAACAAAATGTTAGCGTACTAGACTCACAGCCATGACCTCACATTTTCCTCCTAGGAATGCTAATTCCCATTGATATAATAGTTGTCTCCCCTGAAGCGAGACAAATAAATAAGTGAAAAAATCAATTACCAAATTTCAAAAGCAATCCACCAATTTATATAATCTACCATCCAAAAAATAAACGCCTACATAAATTCACCAAAGTCGTGCTAGCAATAATAGCTGTAAATTCAAAGTAATTAGAAGCAATAGCGGCACGTGTTACCTCGCTTGCGCTTCACTAACTCGCAACTACATATCTTGCACCGGAGATCGAATAAGTCAGATATCAGTTCATCCATTACATCACAAGAATTATGAAGAACAAAATTGGCGTGCGTCTGGAAACCTTCCTGATGCGGTCATAGCGGCCACGAAGCGTCATGTACAAACTTCAGGAGCGATTTACAATTACCTGAAATACCACTTAGAAAAATGTGCAGCTGACAGTAAACTTGAATGTTTTCAACGCAAATTCAAATTTGTCACTACACTCATAAGCCATGAGCAACCACAGCCCTCAAAGTTTTGCACTATCCATGGCTATTTTAATTTTTAGGGTCGATGCTGGCAAGAGTATAGATGAGTAAAGCATGAAGCCGTCCACATGGAAACGGACTAAACCACTGTCCAAATAAAAGCTGATTCTCCTCACAGCAATAATGAACTGAGCGCAGCTCATTCTGCAGGCCTGAGTTAATGGTAGAAGAAGTAGTGCTTCTTCCATGGAAATGTGTGGAGTGAGAGCCTGCAGTCTGGTATGCAGGCACTATAAGGGCATTTTCCCTTGTCCACTTGGGTATGAATAACTTACTGCTGTACATAACCTGGAATTTATTCCAGGTGACAGGTGATAATTATTCCAGGTGACACAATACCCGCATAAAACATGGAAAAATCAAGCATCCATAAAAGAATTCATAAAACTTTTGATAAAAAAGATAATAAAAAAAAACAATGAACGTTACACAGTGACATGACAAATGCCAACAGCACCCATGAACAGGGGTTGAGAACTAACCTTCTGTCTGTGTGAAGGATGCAGCAGGTCAGCAAAAGGAGACGAGAGAGGCTGAGGGAAGGCAAGTAGAGCCAAGGTCCTCTCCAGCTGCTGTCGCACATTGGGGTCATTGGCCCCTCTTTCTGCCAGGTGCTCCTGCGCGTACACCACAGCGTCCTCAACCTTGCCTTCACGGATCAGCTCCAGCAGCACCAGTTGCTGCAGAGACGAGAGGAGGTTCAAGTTCCTTTTGTGCACATCACTAACCTTCAACTAGTGTTATGGGCATGTCAGTGTGTACTACGAGAATCTTTATTGGTACAAAAATTCTATTGTAGTGAAGTTTAACAAAACAAATGTAAATTTTTAGCCCAAGACTTCACAGATCTTCATCTTGGGAGCAATAATTCCCATGAGTACAATAGTTGTTTCCCTCTGAAACGTTCTTAAATCCCAAAGAAATCAACAATATGTCAACAATCAACAAAACAAGGTTTTGAATGTTTTTGTCTAAAAACTCACTCCCATTATGCACTCCACAACTACACTGTCCCATTCTTCCCAGTATATTGCTAGAAATTGGCCACTGAGCAGAGTCAGTACTGCAGTGAAACAAGCTACAAGTCATCAAATCTGGCCAGTGAAAGTAAGGCCACACTAAGAAACTCACTTGCAAGTGGAAATAAAGCTCAGAATTATCATCAAATCTGGCCAGTGAAAGTAAGGCCACACTGAGAAACTCACTTGCAGGTGGAAATAAAGCTCAGAATTATCATCAAATCTGGCCAGTGAAAGTAAGGCCACACTAAGAAACCCACTTGCAGGTGGAAATAAAACTCAGAATTATCATCAAATCTGGCCAGTGAAAGTAAGGCCACACTGAGAAACTCACTTGCAGGTGGAAATAAAGCTCAGAATTATCATCAAGAATTTCAGGATGCAGAGTAGTAACCATCCTCATGGCCTCCTGAATGCTGCCAGCCTGAATGGCAGACCGAATGCGGATGCGCTCGTCCATAAGACTGAGATCCATAGGTGCTGTCACACCAGCCTCCACAGCAAACTTTTCTGCAGCCTCTTTGAAGCCTTCTGCCCAACACAACATCAGAAACAATTAGCTTGTGGAACTACCCCTATTCATGTGAAATGAGATTAAACTCACAAGTAATATACTACCTAAAACGAGCACCAAATGCCAAGGTAGAACATTCAAACAAAAAGTGAATCAAAAGTACAAACACAAGCATGAACTCATGAGATACATTCAAAAGGATTAGATTAGATTATTAGTTAGTTTCAGCCTCCCTATCTGCAACAAATGCAATCCAAAGAGAACATTCAAAAGGAAAATGTTTTGAACACTCTCCCAGGAGAAACAGGTCCCATTGATTTTATTCTGTAGATTTCACTTTCACATCAGTACACTTTACACTTAGTGAGAAAGTTTACCTCCAGAGATACTTTCGTCAACTTACTAGATAGATCACAGTATTTTCTAAAGAGCTTCAATAAATACATAATTAAATTTACATAATTGAATACATTCAACACATAATCATAAATTGATAAGGAAGGCAACTTGCACTGCAAATAAAAAAATATTTGAGACAGACATAATTGGCATAATAAATATGAACACAAGCACTGATAAAAAAGAGGGAAGTAAGACAACAATGAAAAGCAATTTATTAGCCCAATAAATATTTTAAATCATGAGTTTATTAAAAAACTTACACATGGTGCACCAAATTCTTTCTTTCATTGAAAATTTTGAAATACCTAACCAAACTGATGTTATTTATTAATATCACTTGTGAGCCCCAAAAATCAACCAACAAAAATATAATCTTGTCTCATTTATTCAACCTCCATCTTGACTGCGTATCAATCAAGACAAAAGCCATCAGAGTATTATGTTTTTTTCTGCATCTATCAGTTACTAAGAACAGAAGAATTACATTACTATTTATCAACCTTCATGTTTCAACAGATGCACAAACTTTTGCATACAAAGCAAATAAATGAAGCAAAGACCCAAATTACATAGCAGTGACTAGCAGACATTTGCTCAATAGAGACAATAGCAATAATGTCATTTCCAGTAGAACCCAACATAAATTGGGTTCTACTTCAAATTTCAATATAATTTGGGTTCTACTTTGAATTCCAATATAATTTGGGTTCTACTTCGAATTCCAACATAATTGGAATTCAAAAGACAAGACTCCCTAACCACAACAGAGGCAATCTTAGGAGAGTGATGAGAAGGGACCATTTAATATGAGCTGTCGAAAACAAGTAAGAACACACAAAGTGTGTTCCCACACAGGGGACCCAGATAGAAACAAGTTAAGAAGGAAGAGGAAAACTAGACAAAGAAGAGATTACAAAGAAGGTATGAAAACTAATGGAAGCAAAATGAACACGTAAGTCTCAAAGCCCAATCTATAGCTGGATACCCTACAGTATCTCTTCTGGAGGCACCAGTCCCACATAATATAGACAAACCTAACTAACCTAAACCTATCCTATGTTCCCTGATGGAAGCATAGTTTAAAGTAGGAAGTTGCAGGTATCTCAACTGGAGGCTAGTTTGAAAAACCAATAGAGAGCTTTGTCCTGATGAAGGTTATTAGCAAATAGTGAAAAATGGGGTCCCTAGTATTCAAAGACAGAGTGACCCACAAAAAAACTGGGCAAAAGTAAATGCTTGTAACATATAGAGTGATTGATTTAAGAAGGTAAAACAAAAATCAAATAAAAGAATATATTCTCAAGTTTAATTCAGTGTGTAACAGGTGCTCAAAATGGCTACAGCCTTGTCCAATAAAGAGATTACAAAATATTTTTTATCAAAATCAGTAATTACTGCAACTAAAACGTCTTGGTTAATTGGAGAGATTACTTCATAGATCACTTGCTTCATTCAATAGCGTTCCATTTCAATTTAAATATCTTCTCTTTACGGGGATCGTCAAGTCTGAATCAAGAAAATAGCAGTCACGTTTTTGCTATGGGATCTAGATCTGTGAAATTTGGCATACCTATGTATTTTTGAAAATAAATAGGGGTTGTCTTGCACACTTTTCTCAAGTTCGCCATAACTCCCGAAATAATCGGAATAAATTTGAGAAAAAATGGGTTATTTCAAGGATGTCTTCTCAGAAAGTTGTTATTGCAGAGTAATGATTCATGTATCATTGGATGCGTAAAGAGTTGGTGCATAAAGAGTCAGAGGATTTTTTGAAATTCACAATAGTTTAGTTTGTACGAATTTTCGAAAAAATTTAGGAATCACTCATTTTTCCGTAGATTTTTTAATGTAACTACTAAAACTATTATGAGTTTTGAAATAATCCTCTGACTCTTTATGCACCAACTCTTTGTGCATCCAAAGATACCTAAATTATTGTTCTACAATAACAACTTTCTGAGATAAAACAGCTTGAATATTTGCATTTGCATTGTTCAGTAAACATATTTTAGTACCGAGAAACAGGTCTTTCCCTTTGCAAGCTATTTTGCTTCTAAAAATTGGCGCGGTAGACGTTGTGAAAGCTTTTGTGAAATATTGGCTTGACTTTGGCTAACTTTTAACAAAGTATTTTGTGGTTCCTTGAAGAAACCGGTATCACAAGTGGTAACAGGAGCCAGGTACTGAGCGAGGCGCACGTGAGGCTCAGGAGTAACGCGTCGCTTAGGTGCATTTGCGGTGTGCTTCAATCCTAACTAAACTTGGCAGATGCAATACAAGCTTCTCTGAGCTTTGCAGGCAGATTCAGCTCATCGTTTGACACCGTAATCGCTTCGGCATTCATGTCACACTGAGCTCCTCTTCGGTCAGCAGTCATATTTATGCCTACAGAACAGGAGGGAGGGGGGGGAAGGGAGGTCCTTGGGAGGTAACGAGCACTCGACGCTGCTAAATCATTAAAATTCTTGAACATCTGAATGCTAAATACATATCACATTAGCAATAAAGAGTAGGTGAGCAAAACTAACAAATGATATGGCACATGAGCGCTGACACGCCATGCGACCCTAACCGATGCTCCTCCTCCCCCCTCCGTTTACCCGTCTTAGGTGCTTCAGATGCTTCCAGATTTTTTACTGCATGTTACCTATGCACTGCTCTACCGAATTATGAAATTAAAGGAAATTTGACAAATTCAGGACTTCCTACTAGACAGTGGCTTCATGATAACCCCAGAGAAAAAATTCAAAGATTAAAGGTCAGGAAGCTTTTCTGGCCACGGAAAATCGGTTCGATGCAAAATAATCTTGTCGTTGAAGCGATTTTTTAACCAATCTATTGCAGGCAAGGATGTGTGTGCATTTGCGCTGTCTTTTTAGGATCCCAAATTAAACTTGAGAAACAGTCATTTATGTG
The DNA here is from genome assembly GCA_014220935.1 of Platorchestia sp. MABIK. NCBI lineage: Eukaryota > Metazoa > Arthropoda > Malacostraca > Amphipoda > Talitridae > Platorchestia > Platorchestia sp. MABIK. The sequence goes on from JACJUY010003591.1 coordinate 76,877, forward strand.
ATTTTTGTTTACACTCCGTACATCAATTACTTTTTATGTCATAAGCCTTTACTTTTCACCAGTTTTTTGTGGGTCACCCAACATCTACCTCTATCATTTGCACATGTAGTCAAATCTTAACTAAATCCATAACTTAATAATTTTCTACTGTCTGCTTACAAATAACTGAAAAAAAACATGATAGCTGAGAAATCATGATTTTTAAGACAAATTGTATTCGAACATTAGCCTCTCTTTCTACAATATTTATAAATGTAAGCTTTCAAGATTTACCCTTTCATGATTTCAAAACTTAAGAAGCGGACACATAAAATTTCTAAATGTAAAAGTTTAACATCTCATTAATAGCAAGGATAAACTAACTTTTTTAAGCCCTCTTTTCTCCTCCAAGGAAGTGTATAGTTTAAAAATATGACATCTATTTTCATTTTTTACATCATTCAAATATTTTATGTAAACTCTTAATTCAACTAAGTCAAATTAAAACTAAAAAGCAAGCATTAACTTTAACAGATTATACTCAAATTTCATTCATGGCAAGTCACAGTCATCCAAAGAAGCACAAACTCCACACCATTTGAATATGCTACGTATGCTCTCAATAATTTCAACAAGCATCAACTTGAAATTATTTGTTCACACAAAGTTAAACCAAATTAGAAACAACCAGCTTTTTTATTTTAGTGACTTACCTGTAACCAAATAGTTCATGACTAAGTTATTCATATATGTCCTCTGCAATAATGTTTGACTATTTTCTTCCTTCCATTGCTTAATATCAGATGCTTGAGCCCCATCAACGGAGACATTCATATCTTCCGACGAGTCTGAATTGCCCCTCATATTGAAGGTTCTGCAATTGGATGCAAGTCCCACAAAACAAAGTCTGAAAAAGAAAAACTAATACAATAAAATATGTAGATACACCCTGGCACTTTCATCCATGTGAGATGAGAAGTCATTCATTGACATATGCCTTACCTGTTTGAGGAAGTGATTCTTTTTAAATCTCTCAAGTCTAGCTAAATGCAGAATCATGAGAGCACAGAATCTATGTAAACCACTAGCCCCAAAAAGAATGAATATAAATATATATCAAAACTAAGAAGAAACACCTAAAACACTTATATAAAGCCATGCAGAGTCAACAGTCTCTGACACCTGCTTATGTAGAGTAAACCATTGGCAAGCTTCATTGAATGATCACCAAGCCATCCAAGAACAATTAAAAAAAATGAAGGTAACGCATTAAATACCTGACCAAAGAAATTACACTAGTTGTGAACTTTTGAAATGAAAGTTACTTCCAAATGAATGCAAACATTCTCTTACAATCATCTCATGCAAGCAGATTATTTCCAAATATGACAAAATAATAAATTTTCAGTACCGAGTAGATCGATCAACATGTGAATAGAATTTTTTGAATAGTTATTTTTTTATTTAAATTGCACTATATTTTCATCTCAGGTACAGGTCAGAGGAAATTCCTGAACAACTGAATTGAATTTCTGCCATGCTCAACTTTAGGCATAATTTAATATAACAGATAATTTGGAGGAAACATCAATTACTAATCAGTATAATTTATTGAGTGTTCAAATAAATTTACTGCAATATGAATGCAGGCTAGGTAATAATTTCAAGATTGGCAGACACTAATTCAATAGTTAGCCAAATTTGGCAGCAAGGCACACATATAATTCAAATATGACTTCATTATTTGACTATAGTTTACAAAAAAGTTGTGGGCTACACATAACAAGTAGTATAAAATGCTCATAATTTCTGGGGATCTTAAAAAAATTTTATATGATTATATTCAACCCTCACAAAAGGAATGTAAACACATCAATGACCTAAAAGATAAAGAGAGCAGTGATAAAATTAGGAATGCAATGAAACAGAACTCCATTCTAATTATTATAAATTGAAGAACTCTAAAATTTACAGTACAAAAACTGTCCTGTAGGCTATGAATAAATTATCCATAAATGAAATATCACAGGCGCTCAACATCACTGCAGCTCAACTGTTTCACTTATCATATGTTACAAAATTTTTGATTATATCAAATCTACTTTTCATTTTCTCAAATTTATTTTCAAAACAAATTGAAGCTATCACTTCCTGCTATACATATCAGTAGATTAGATTATTAG
>JACJUY010003592.1:0-26496 GCA_014220935.1 Platorchestia sp. MABIK
AATGTGGAAAACACACCGTTCAAAGTTTAAAATTTAAACTGTTGTTGGCTTAATAGGGAAATTTGAAATCATTCTCAAAACGCAAGCTAGTATTCAGGGACTTGAGTTTTTTATTCTAAAGTACTCTAGTCTTACTTTCTAAATAAGAAAATAACAATATAACAATATTAATAATAACAATCTTCGTGAACATTTTTCTTTTAAAATTATAGACGCTAGCGGAAAATAATAAGAAAATAGTCGTTTACTCAGAAGATGCACGTATATACAAAATATATGAGATAAGTTAAATGCACTATAGGTTAAATGTTTAATGTTGTTTAGTTAAGACAGCTCTACACCAACCACAATTTTTTCCCGTAATATTTCAAATTCCAGGAATGAACGGCTGAAATGAAATAAGTTAGTAATTCTTTAGCTAACAGCTTTTCTACTCCAAATATGAGCAGAAACAAAGACCGTATGGAAGCGCGCTTCAGTTAATCACAAACCTTCAAGGTATTTTTTAACCTATCAGGTGAGAATTAGAGTTAAATGAAATGAGGAGAGGGCGAAGACACTCGTGCCGCTTTCTCCAATCACAAGCGATGACTGATGACACACACTAATGAGAACACCTAAAAACCTGACCCTTGCATTAGTGACCATACATAAGGCAAGAGGTCAGCTCTAGCTGAGGTCAGTGTGTCTCTGGCTGCTGTGGTGGATGGTGCGCGCCGCTCCGCCTGAACTTCTCTCGCTTGATGGAAGGACGACGACGTGTATCAGTATGTGGCGTATGAGTCAAGAATGTAGAAGTTCTTCGTCAAATGAATTTTGAGTTACCCCACGGATAAAAGCACTTTTGAAAAGAACTTTTTTAAATTCAATTAGTTGTAGAATGTAACTCTAGCTCTGCGGTGGTAAATCTGAGACAAAGTTTACTCTGGAGTGAATAAGAGTTGAAAAAGAGTGACTGAAAACACACGGCTACAAATGAGTTAACTTAGCAGCAAAATAGGCAGAGCTACCAACCATAAAAAACAATTTATTTAACTGGATAATACAACCACATCGCTAAGCTTCTTCCCCGGCGGTGCTGTATGTTTTTTTTTTTTTGATACTAGATTCCATAAAAAATTCCGAGCTTTACGAGGATCGTAAATTTTCTGACGTCAGAAACACGGGCATAAGCTCCGTCTTTGCCAGCAGCTGGCGTTGTGAGGAGTCAGGCTACATAGCACGCTGACACTCATCAGCAGTTTCACGTAGTGCACATTAAGAAATTATGAGGTACTGAAACGGTTATTAAGTTTAAAGTTGTTCACTTCAAGAAATTATTAGGAACTGAAACGGCTATTAAGTTTCACGTGCATACCAAGAATTTATTAGTAACTGAAACGGCTATTAGGTTTCACGTAGTGCACTTCAAGAAATAAGTGCATAGGGACTGAAACAGTTATTGAACAAAAACAGTTCAACACGTTTCCTGCAATGGATTAAACTGAAGTTCAATTTTGATTCAAATTTAAAGTCAGTTGTAGAGAACAAGTTTGAAAACAGCAAATATTACCCGGATCGTGCCTTTATTTAGCTTTCATCAAGTATTCACAAAAATTAAGTTTGTGACTGCAGGTCGGTCAGCAGCATTATGAAAATACCCTCAGTGACCACCAGTGGGTCTCTTCGCAGGAAACGTGTTAAATATGATGTATGGCAAAAATGCAGCATATATGAAATAATATACACGAACACATGCGAATAAACTGACGAGACCAGAACATTGACACGCGAGAAAAACTTGTTGCGATGCCGAGCATTTTCAGAACGCTTTTTTTCAGTTTCGTAAAACCGATGAGGGTGGGAAAATAATTTTTTTTAACAGTATTGCCTCTTTAGTATATTTTAAATCTATTTATTATACACGTAGTCTTACCAAATAGTGTCAAACTTATTCTTGAAATCTAGCAAAACATACAAGGGTTGACAAATATCTGTCTCCAACAATAACAAATATGTAGTAATATTAAGTCAATTCAATTACACTCATAGAATTGACAAACAATTAGAAATTTCCTTGTGAAAGCCAACAAAACGGGAGAGGGTTCACAAATATTTGTCTCCAACAATAGTATGTCTCTAACATCGATGAAATTCGTTGCTTATACTCATCATTGCTGATTTGCAACTCCCTTTATAAATACAGCCAACCAGGCAAGAATGTACACAAATAAAATTTTCATTTATACATATATCTTTACCAACAAGATCTAACAATGATCGACAATATCTAACATTAATCGACAATATCTAACAACGATATCTCTGTCAATATCGCTAGTATGTATGGTATCCATTAATAAGATGCATTAATAATATGCTCCCTTCACAACGGTGGGTAAAGCTGTGCTCCTACGATGCGTCGAAGTTCATTTTTTCAGAGGCGAAAAAAGCTTCAAAAATTGGCATACACGAATTTCAATATTGAAGATAAATTTCGAAGGACATTTAATTCATCTAGTTCATTTGCAGTTTTAAATAGAATAGATAGGTTGACGTAAAAAAGTTCAATTGTGCTCGATATCATTGTTTTGTACCCTAACCAGAAGTTACGACCTATACTATCAATATTCATGTATTCAATGTATTCAAAAATTATAATTCAATTTTCATTCATTTAACACAGGTTGTTTCATTTTTGAAACAGAAAGAAATGAATTGATTGAACGGTTAGAATGATTTAACGGTTCCATGAAAGCACCTTAGATTTACCATTGTTCAGCCAAATCTCGTTCACTGCATTCCGAAGGTCAAAATCGGACATTGATATTTCCGCAGGCTGGAGAACAAGTCTTGATATGAAACACGCCATGCACTAAAATGTTCACAAAGTTTGAAGATTTGATTGATGAAATTCGGATTAATTGTACGAGTCAATCTCACTCACTGAAAGCAACTCTCGTGTCCCTTAATTATTGTTGCCTCACAATTACCGTAAAATAATCTGACTACACACAGGAGTTAAGATAAAAAATACCGCTCACACGGAAAGAAAAAACAGAAAACATTTGTTCCTGAAATCATCTTTAGATCTTGATTTTTCGGTGGTGATTTTTCATACTTGACTCTGAAATACACACTGGCAACTCCACCAATCTGACTGGCAACTCCACCAACCTGACTTGTAGCTCCACCAATCTGACTAGCAACTCTACTAATCTGACTGGCAATTTCACCAATCTGACTGGCAACTCCACCAATCTGACTGGCAACTCCACCAATCGACTGGCAACTCCACTAATCTGACTGACAACTCCACCAACCTGAATGTCAACTCCACCAATTTGGCCGGCAACTCCACCAATTTGACCGGCAACTCCACCAATCTGAATGTCAACTCCACCAATTTGGCTGGCAACTCCACTAATCTGACTGACAACTCCACCAATCTGAATGTCAACTCCACCAATTTGACTGGCAACTCCACCAATTTAACTGGCAACTCCACCAATTAGACTGACAACTCCACCAATTTAACTGGCAACTCCACCAATCTGACTGGCAACTCCACCAATCAGACAATTTGTGAGGCTCAAGTTTGCTTTTAAAACGAGCAAGGTTACGGGCAACACCAGACAGAAAAATATATTCGTGAAAATACCTCCGACGATGGAAATGTTAAAAAAAGAACTTTGAGAATTTCGAAAAAATCGTGTTCATTTAAGTGCTTGAAAACTTGGATATCTTTCAAGAGTGCAGCAGTCACCTCCGTGCAGCATGAGAGTCGCAACGCAGAAATTCCTGCCAGTGCCGCTGCCGCTTCTCCTTTTGGCTCTCCTGCCCTCAGGTCAGTACGAATATTGTACGAATATTGTACGTCAGCACGAAATTGTACGAATATTGCACGTCAGTACGAATATTGTACGTCAGCACGAAATTCTACGAATATTGCACGTCAGTTCGAATACTGTACGAATTTTGTACGTCAGTACGAATATTCTTCTTTTGGCTCTCCTGCCCTCAGGTCAGTACGAATATTGAATCCCTTGCGTTACCATAATTTACAGTTTTATGAAGAAAAAATTCGTGATACAATAATGAATGAACGCTGGTATGATCATTTTGATGAACCCATTACGTTGTCTTGATTAATTGTCTCATGAAAGTAAATAAAGGATGCAACGGAGAACCAACGTAGACATAATCATATTTACCGAACCCATTACGGTGCCGGGATTTGCTGTTTTTGAGAATAAAATTTTAGAATGCATAGAAGAACCAACGTAGACATGATTATATTCACTTACCCCCTGCGTTGCTATGATTTATGAAATTTAAATTTCAGGATAGAAAGAAGAACCATCGTAGACATGATCTTATTTACTTAACCCATCACGTTGCCATGATTAAATGCCTAATGAAAATAACACTTCAGGATACAAAGAAGAACCAACGTAAACTTGATTACATTTGTTAAGCCCCCTGCGAATCCATGGTTTTTTGTCTCATTGAAATAAAACAAAATATCGAGGCCATAAAGAGAACCGACGTAAAAAAAAACATACTCAATAGGAAGCGTTTCGGGATCTAAAAATTTCCTCTTTTTCATGCAGTGGTAAAATTTTTTTCTTGTTTCTTCTTTTTCCGCAGGGTCTCCTTTTTATCTTGAAAATTAGATTTCGCTGAAATTTTCCAGTTCGTAATAAAATAAAATGAAAACACCTAAATTTTTAACCTTAGTCAGTACAGCATGAAAGCAGTAAAAAATGAGAACGACTACCTCGTATAAGTGCATGATGTGTAAATTAATGTTCAAGTGAAGTTTAAAAAACTTTGGGCATTCCGAGCACTTCACTGCTACTACCTCCATTTGAGAATCTTTTTCTACGTAAGAAACAATTACTTTCGGATGACAATCAGTGAGCTCGCGTCACTCATTTTCCAGTAGTAACGAGCTTTTCGCTGTTCAACACTGCAGGTAGCTGCTCCCTTGCGCAGGTTAATGTCTTAAGTGCCTCCCAATCTTTTCATGTAATTTGTTCACAATTTCGCTGGCGTCCCGAAAGCCATTCGGTGCGTGACTTTATTGACTGCGTTGAAACCTGTGACCCTAAGTTGGGATCCGTGAACGCTGGTCAATCCCTAATGGACTTCACTAACTCGAGCTCTCACTTCATACGTAAAGACAGCTCTGAGGTAATTGCTTATAAAGTCACTTCCAACTTGCAAAAAAGCCCTCGTCCACGCTTTATTGAACACGAGGCAACCGCACTGTGACTGCCCGAAAGTTACTTCCAAGTTAAAACACGCGTCCATTGTTTATGGGTCTTTTAACTTGTTAATTGCGGCGGGTTGAATTGAAGTTAGATATTCAACATGAATTAGAGTTGATTATAGAGATCAAATTAGAAAATGGCGATCACAAATTAGAGTTAATTATAGAGATCAAATTTGAAAAGGACAATCATTAAGTAGGTCTTGCCTTCATTTGGTTTCCATTAAATATTTATGAAAATTGAGCTTGTGACTGCTGGTCGGTCATCAGCAATATGAAAATTTCATAAACGACCACCGGTTGGAAACTCTGCAGTTAACATGTTAAAATAGGTAACTCTCCACATAGGTTTAGATGTGCTTTGGCGGAGTTTAAACGAATTTTCCACCCAGCGAAGATAGCTTTGTGCCTCCAGAACTCAGGTTCGTGGCCCCAGTCTGGCTTCGGTGTCCATTCCCTTTAATGTTCGTAGATTCTGTCGACGAAAATCTCCGTTAATTCGATTACAAGGTTACGACACGCATGGCATCTGCGTCGGCTGCACTTCCAAATTATTGAAAGCTTAGGTAGGAATTGATTTGGGCTTTTGTTCAAACGTGGGTGTAGTAGGCATTGAGATCAAATTAGTGCTGCCAAGGCCCGTTGTATTGATACCACCACATCGAAATCAGCGCCGCCAAAATGTGTGATGTTGACACCACGGCTGAAAATTATTTGAGCTTATATATGATGGGCCAGTATTGTACACAAAAAATCCCTACTGCTAAAATGTGTGCCGCTAACAGACATGGAGCAAAATATTTACAAACTATGAATGAAATACGGACATCACAATCGCGGAAATATTATCTAACAATCAAAATGTGGTATCATCTAGCCCATAACAGTAAAATGTAATATCATCTACCATATAAAAGTAAAATGTAATATGATGTAACATAAAAAAGTGAGATGTAATATTTCCTAACATATAATAGTTTCTTAAAGCTTTACAGCGGCTTTTACAAGATTCAAAATTTTGAAGGGATCATGAGAACAAACTATGTCAGCTTTAAATTTAACAACCAGTGATTTATGAAAGGAAATAAGTCATATATACAGTACGGTAATTTGTTCTCATAAACCTCACAAAAGATTCCATGCGCGTAACTCCCGCCATGCGAACATTTAATTTCATGTTGAAATATTTGGAATCTTTATTTCTCACAAGCCACTTTATTTTGCCACTATTCTTGTCCTACTTTGTTACAATTAAGACACATGAAAATCCTTAAAATGTAACAGTTTAGAACGTAAGCACTGGGGGCAATATTAGCGACGAGGCTTCTACGACAGCCTATGAAGAGATGAACAAGTTCTGAATAAATATATTCCTAGTTAATTAAAAATGAAATCTCATGTTTTTTCATCCTTTAAAACACATTTCAAAAGTTTCCCTGTCGAAATATTCATGTTATGTGAAAATCCCTTCAAGGAATTCAATCGTTTCACTGTCCTTCATTCAAAGGATTTTCCTTCGAATGCAGTATCCCACCATGTCGCTTTTGGTCGAGTTTACTCGTCTGTAAACGTGCAAGGAGCACAAAAAACTCACTAATTTAAATTCCTATTAATATATGTAAAAATAAGCTTTATAGATGACTTTACTGAACAGTTTCTCATTAAGATTTTAAATAAATAAAAAACTGTCATAAATATAAAACACGGAACACATTACATTTTCATCGAGTAAAACACCGAAGAATGCTGAGAGACGACGCTTTCCCTAGTGCTGCTCTTCTGAGTAGGAATTCCATTTTCAACTCGTTGATATTCCGTTGAATTGAAGTACGAGTCTAACTGAACTTTTACGAACGTAACATCTTGAGCACTTATTCAATCCTTCTACAGATTTCCACTAAGTGGGTAAAAGGAGAGCTGAAAACAACTCTAAAACATCCGTGCCAGCAGCTGCACCACTGTAGAACTTCAGCATACATTCAACACGAGGCTTCTGCTACATGGAGATCTAAATGTTTTTCTTTTTTCCATAACCTTTAACACACTGACTACGTTTTGGTACATAATTGTGTACCACTAAGTAAATTCCTCTTCTATGTATCAGCATCAATGAATAGAAATTCAATTATTTCAGTACCTTTATTCAAATTAGTCTACGGGGTACAAGTAAAAACGATGTGATGCAGTTTTATTTTTCTCGCTTCTTAGAGAGGATAAACATGTAATCAGGCAGTAAAACAGGCTTTTTATTTTTGCTACATCTAAACTAACCCAACCAATCGTAACAACCGTGCGAACGTATAATTAACGTGTCAATCAACATTATTTCGTTGTAATAATACTGCTGAAATGCTACACCACCGTCATACGACACACTTGCATCTGATCACATCCTCATCTGGCGTCGCAGCAGTACCTGTGTTATACTAGTGTTTATATTCGAGTGGTGTTTATCTACAACAGTAATATTGTCTTATTTGTTAATCGATTGTAGGCTAAATAAAAATATGTAATAATTGTTACGCCGCATTATTCGGTCGTCAAAAGCTCATTTTTTATTCTAATGAGCGTACAACAACTGCGACTCTACAAAAAATTGTGTGGCATTTGAAATGCAAGATGTGTTCCAAGCTTTATAGTTTTCATCAAAAACTTTTACTCCAATACATGGATCTTGCGAAATGCAATATTAGCCATTCGATACGCAATAGATACGTTTTGATAACAGCAATATTAAAACTGCAACATCAGCTTTTTACATTAGAATGACTGTGAGGGTAGTAGTAGGAGCAGTGCATAGGCAGTCATTTAACTGGAACAGCAGCATTTTAACTGGAATGGCTGTAACTGTTCAGTCAATTGACCTGAAGTGCAGACTGAGTCTTGCAAGAGCAGTACTCGAACAAGTTTTTGGCGAGCCTCTGGCACTTGTCTTCATTGTACCAGCGTTGGTCCACTTGCGACTTGGTGCTGAACGGCACCTTGCCAAATTTCGTTTCACTCGATGTTAAACTGACCTCCATGCGCCAAATTTCGTTTCATGATTCCGAACCTAGTTCGAACTTCGCAATGATCTTTTGTTTAAATCGTCTCCTTTCTTCAGGCGTTCTAACAACCATGTTCGTTATGTAAGGGGAATTGTGAAAGGAGTTAGTGTTATCTACGGAACACAATGCAGTGGAGGCTACTTTCTTTCTCGGAAATATAAGTGGAATTTCAAAGGGCCGTCGTACGAACATTTAGTTGCTCGAGCCGTTTACTTTTAGCACCGCAATTACAACGCCGATTTCGAGGAGCACTTCCCATGAAACGTTAAACAAGAACCAAAAGATCGCACGATGACGTCGACGAGAATTAAAATATATACACAACACGCGCATGTAACACGAGTTACGTGTTTTTATACGCGCATCAGCGTACAACATGGGCGGGTATTTCGCATTACTAATTTCAATTCAAAATTAATAACCTGTACGTTGATTTCATAGTTCCTGATCCAGAGTTTTTTCGGATAGTTTCCACGTATAACTGCAACACTGTATTCAAAACTGGAAAAAAATCCTAACACTGAAAAAACATCAAAAACATCTTGAAGTTTTACTTTCTCCTTAAAAAAGTAGGGAAGATTCTAGGTTCTTTCCAGTAAGCAATATTTTGTAGTTGCCGATAAACATTTATCGGCTATGTTAGCAGCATCAAAATTAGGCTATGTTAAAATAAGCATGAAAATGCTTTCTGTGAATGTAGAATGAATGAGCTGGCAATTTTTCTAACTGAACTTTCAATATTTTCTATCATCAAATGTTGATGCGAGGAAATCAATAAAGGTTTGAGCAAATGTCGACACATTCGAGCTCCTTGAAATACTGATTGACGATCTCCTAATTTTGAAATTGAGTAAAAAATTCGTGCACTTGAATATTTCATGGGAAAAAATTAACGCCGAAATCTAAAATAACTCAAGGAGCGCCGAACGTAAATTTCAATGGAATATTTCAGGGCAAAAACTTAACGCCGTAATCTAAAGTAACTCAAGGAGAGCCGAACGTAAATATCAATGGAATGTTTCAGGGCAAAAACTTAACGCCGTAATCTAAAGTAACTCAAGGAGTGACGAACGTAAACATTCTAAAATCGCACGTCAAGTTTTGTGTGAGTGCTTGTGTGAGTGGCCGTGTTTTTTAAATTTACAAACCAGTAAATGCAGTAATCTAATTTTACTCAAGGAGAGACGAACGTAAAAGTTTTACAGCGTTTTTTTATAATCGCACGTCAAATTGTGTGAGGTCGAATTATTTTAAGTTTGTGTAACAGAAAACAATGCTGAATTAATGAAGAAAAAAATGCTGTTGCACATTGATATCCTGATGAAATTTTAAAGTTGGACCCTCCACTCTGCATAAATCATTGAGAAAATAAAGGGCGTAGCTTTGAAAAGATCAAAGACTAATTTGGAATTTTTCATAAAATTGAAGCCCTCTATTTCAAAATATTTTAATGGCTTTTCAATTATAGTATTAAAACTGCTCATCACTCTTAAATAATCAAAATTACGCAAGCATTTGGATCAGTATGATTTAAACTGGATAAAAAGCTGCCGGACTATTTTACAGGAAAAAAACAAGCTCCGAAAGTCCCCTACTTTTTCCGTTCATCGCTCTTCAGCGACAGAGGGTTACATCACGACAATTTGAACGTAGTGTCTGTGGAACCTTTCGCCTTGTTATCGTGCAGGTATAAAAGACAACACAACCCAGTCACTATGCAAGCAACGGGGCTTGAAAGACCCTAAACTAGTTTTGAAGACACAGTTATGATAGAGCAGTATCTTTGAATATTGTATGGTTTTGCGTTCTGTGTTGTTTCGAGTCTTTCTTTAGTGGGTCACCGAGAAGGGTGACGAGTTCAGAAAGAGAAATATTGTCAGGTAACAGGAACATAAACTTCATTAATGCTTTGCCCCACATGCTTCCGATCACATTCTATTATTTTTACGGCTCTGTAGAACGTGAAAGTGCGAATAGTTTGAGGGAACATTGTATCTGAACGGTGTTCATGGTGCAAAAACCCAGACAAAGGAAGGAAAAAGAGAAAGAAGATGAACTAATATGGAAAAAATTAGCACTAATGTCTGGCCGCTCATTATTTATTTCTGTATTTATCCTCATGTTAGGAACGCACGCGAACGGTAATAATTTTTAAAAGACGCGCTGCCGTTTTTTATAATCTTGTGCGACCCACGGTAATTTTCAACACTGTGGAAAAATGCAACATCTCATTTAAATTCAGCATCTCTTCCAGGGCATCCAGTGAGGACATTAACGCGTTGGTCGCGACGTGAGCCGCCGATGTACACGGAAGGAATTTTCATAATGCTGCTACCCAACCAGTAGTCACAAACTCAGTTTTCCTTAATACCTAATCCAAGCTAAACAAAGAGACAATTCTGTTAATGTGTGCTATTTTCACAATTCCTTACTAGCTGTAAATTTGAGATGAACGAAGACACGATACTGCTAATGTATGCTATTTTCAAAATTCCTTACTAGCAGTAAATTTGAGATGAATATTGACTTGAGATGAATATTGAGATTTGAGATGAAGTTTAACCCATCGCGGTCAAAGTGTTGATCGCTTTTCCATCAACAAGAATCACAGCAATCACAGCGTTACTTTAATGAAGAACGCCGTACATCTCCTTCGTACGAAGCCTGAATGAGACACGGCGAGCACTGCAACTGTTTGCAGTGATGCTTTAAATAAAGGTTAATATGCAGCGCTCGAGACACTTCCCCTTTTCGCGCTGCCCTCTTTTTCCCCTCTTTAAATAAGATGGGGCGATGCGTGTCGTAGATGCTGCTATATTTGCAGGTAAACATCGCGCTCTACGGGATTTTGTCGCCAGTGTAAATTACGGGGGCGGCGCAGATAAGGCCCCAGTTCCTAATATTCTGTCTTTCATGACTCACCAAGTGAAATATTACAATTTTTTCGTGAAATGCTTCATATTTATGAAAAGGATTCGGTGTTTCATGCTTGTGGAATGAGCTATTTTGTATATGTAGACGACGAAGTTGTTTACATTTGGAATACAGAATTTTGTGCTAGCGAAATGCTGTGTTTTATGAACTTGGAATGGCTTATTTTTAACACATAGATGGGGTATTTTATACGTGTAAAATGAAGTGTTATATACATCGTATTTCTGTATGTTATCTTAGAATTTTTACCCGCTTACACACTTCAATTTTACATCGTCTACATTTTTCTGTTCACTGTAAAACAAGTAACTACTTCAATTTATGAAAATACCATTAATTGCGAAAAATAAGATAGAAGATGACGTAGAGTTTCGAGTTTAAGGTTTTTGAAAAATTTGGAAGCTTTTTGCAATGTATTAGAACGCCACACCGAGAGATATACCAATGCCTAATAACTCATGAAGGGAATACTGTCGTTAATTTCCTACATATCATCCAACATTTTCATTGATTTTCATTCTACTTCAATAAATGAGAAACGCTTGCAGCTGCAGACCGTTCAAGTTCTGAAGTCATGCCAACTTGGCTGGAAAAGTTACAATTCGTATCTGTAGTAGTCTAAGCCTAGAAGAAAAATATATCATTCCAGCACAGGCTCGAAGCCATGACCAAACAAGTTCTCAAGCAAAACCAGTGCAAGCCTAAAATCTCAGTGAAAATAAGTTCAAAAATCATTTCGATGCAAGCCAGAAATTTCCCTAAAGAAAGTTCGTAGGTTGCATCAACACAAGTCTGAAACCTTCATCAAAATGAATTCACTAAGCCATACAGGTACGATCCCAAAACTTTCACTAAAGTATTACAACTTCTCAGATTATTTCTCTACGATCCCAAAAATTGTCAAAATACTTTTTCGAATCATAACGTCACAGTTTTGAAACTTTTGCCAAATAAGTTTTCAAACCATTCCGGCACAAGCTTAAAAACTTCTTCAACATAAGTTCTTTAACCATATCGATACAATCCCGAGACTATCTAAAATAAGCCATGAAGCATGCCGGCACAAGCCTGGTGCCGTCTTTATTACCTAGAAACTTCATCGAAGTAAGTTCTCAAGTCATCCAACACATCCCGGAACCGTGACCAAAGCTCATGCAGAGCCAGGACATGCCTCAACATTTTGTGGAGAGTGTAGAGGGTGCGGCAGACCAGCTCGGGCGAGATGGCGCGCATCCAAAGTTGGCTTTTCCGTGGCCTGAGCCGCGCCTCGACCGTCACTTCGATCCCAAAGTTGGCACAAGAAGTTAGTCGGTAAGAGCATTTAGATAAGCAGCCAACTTCTCTCACGTGATGCCCTGTAGGAATGACGGTGAACTGCCCGTACTGCACCGCTGGCGTGCAAAAGTGCCCGGACTAGCGGGCCACCACATGGTAGGAACTGCCCGTACTGCACCGCTGGAGTGCAAAAGTGCCCGGACTAGCGGGCTACCACACGGTAAGAACTGTGGTGGTTGGTAGGCTCCTTAGCCATCAAAAATATTTCGAATTAAACCTATCTGATACTAGAAGTATAAGTGAAAAATGTTCCTTGAGTCCTCACAGATGATGCAATAGTCCAATTAGAGTAATAGTTCGTACAGTTTATATAATTGAGATTCTTCAACACTGTGTCTGCATCGTGCATCATCGATGGCCACGGAGGTGATTTTCATTATGCTGCTGATCGACCAGAAGTCACGAAATCAATTTTCATAAATAATTAATCAAAGCTGAATGAAGACACGATCCATTAATGTTTGCCATTTTCAAAATTGCCTACCACCAATGACTATAAATTTGAGTTGAAAATGAACTTTAGTTTAATCAGTAGCGGTCAATGTGTTCAAATAGGTTAAGTGAGTCTTTTTATAGAACCCCAAGAATACGGAAGTTGATGCACGAACGATGTTTTTGACATTGAACCTGACTCGAGAAATTATTCCAGGCAATCCGTAGAGTTGGTACACCTCACAAGTACATAAAAATTACCTAGGGTTTAACGGAAAAATTCAAGTTTTCAAATTAACAGAATTCAAAAAGCAGTTAGGAACATTCGTTCGCCTTTGCTATCTTCAACGACCTCAGAACCTTCGAAATCATTTTATTTCACAGTCAGAAACTTTTTCTGATTAAGACTGTATATTCTACCCCTCTAGAAATATTAGGTAAGCTAATCCCAACTAATGTCTGTTTTTCCTATCAATTTCATTATCCGTGCAAATATTAAAGTCATTAGATAAATTGTGGTTATGGCTCTTCCGAAATTTTTTTCAAATACTGAAGATGAGTGTAACTTCCCTCAATAGCTCTAAACTCAAATGAAAATATTAATAGAACGAGATGTTTCTAACTGGCCTCTTCATTCTCTTTATTTCAAATCCTAACAATTATTATTATCAAAGATAGACTTTGTTAATATTGACTGAAGACTTAACGTAGTTTCCAACTAGTTCCCCATTGTGGCGATGAAATTTTACGTAATTTTGATTATAGGCTCCTAATAAATACCTGATGATACAAGATCCGAATACAAAACAGATTGATCCAGCAATTGTCACAAATTTAATGCAATCAACAAAGCATTTTACTAAAGCAAGATACAATAAACACTTATGAAAACATTAAACCGAAAACATATTGTTAATTCGCCGATCAAAAATTGATAGAAGATTGAATTTGTTTGAATGTTTAACCCTTGTACAGTCGACCTTCGAGTAACTCGACATCACCTCAGATTATTCGGAGGGAAACAAGTCCCAGTCATTCATCCAATACAGCGTTCAAGTTAGGAATATTATTCATGACTTGAACGCATGAACGCTGAATTAGAGCCAGTATTTCCCAATTATAATGGGGAATAATTGACACTAATTCTTATTTATGTTGATTTCGCACCAGATGATGTCGCATACCTACAGGATTGCCTGTAGTACTGTATAATACGCATTCCAAATGATGCGTTGGAATTAACTTTTGTGAGAAGAGGCCCTCATTGTGACCATCGATTACTCGCAGATTTTGAGTCGTGTGGGAAGGAGGCTAAAGGAAAGAAAACAAATTGAAAATTGCCCCTAATTCATGGTCACGAATTAAATACTCTGATTCAATCAATCAATCACGTTCGTAAAATTTTAATTTCGTTGGCTTACGGCAATCAGTTAAGGAAATTTTCTATTCCAAATAATTTTCAGGAGTAAATTTTAAGAAATTTAAATTTCAGCGGCGTACGCTAGTCAGTTATGGAAATTTTCCTCGACTTTAGTGTTTGCGAATCAATTATGCAATCTTTCAAGTTCAGTGACACGCTGGTCAAATAGGAGAAATGGCAATTTCATTGGTATTTGCTAATCAATTGTGCTAAGTTTTATATTCCCGAGCATTTCCCATTCTGTAATGAAAAACGTTTGGTTTTAAAGTTCCACGCGAGTAGACTGTGTGAAATTAGAATTGTAAACGAGAAATAATAGACCAGGTCCGTGGCAGCGAAGTCAAAAAATGTTTAAACACTGTGCTATTTGCAGCAAAAATTAATGGTATCTGAGGTTTTCCCTTTTATTCTCTGAGCGAAATGGTAAAACTTCTGCCACTTATTTTCAGCATCTTTGACATAAATGACGTCACCATTACAACTTGAATTGAAGTAATTTGTCATCCTTACACGAAGAGTGGATTTTTCAATGCAAAGGCAAAACTATAAAACATTTAAACACACAAGGACAAATATTTACCAAGTATCTGTGAAGAACAACATGGACTATAAAAATTTCATTTCAACACGTCTTCCGTACAAATTTTACCCAATGTAACTCCCCCATTTTCTCGAATCAAACACGTAACCTTGATGCTTTTAAAAAAAACCTTGAGAAACCTTAACCTGTCTTACTTCAAAAAATTTTCTATAGTAGCGATCTGCGCGATGTTTTCTCTTCAACACGATCTCATCGCCTTTCGTCGGACACCGTTCCCATTTTTAGCAAGCGCTTCGAAATATTTTCCTTAGTAACTCTGAAGTCCATTTAGAATCCTTATTTGTTGATGAAACTCGGCGAATTTGCATGCATATTGCACCGAGTGGAACGCTTGCGCACCAGCCCATGTCCTGACACACCATACAGGGCAAGTCCGGCACACCGTTTGGGACACTCCACTTGTCCCGGCACACTGTTTGGGACACGCCCGGCACACTGTTTGTGGCAAACCCGGCACACCATTTAGGGCAAAGCCAGCACACTATTTGTGGCAAGCCTCGTGTCCTGCCACACAATTTGTGGCGGTTAGTAGCCACTCAAGCGTACGGCTGACTTGCCACAACCGCCGGCGCAAATTGCCATCGACTGAGCAAATGGTTTTGTGTACAATAAATAGCAATCACACGGAGTCCCGCTGCTGCTGCTGCTGCTGCTCCGTTTGTGGAGCCGCCAGTACCTCGGATGCGTCGCCTGAATTTACGAAATGGAAATCACAACGCGAGCTGACCCAAAATCAAAAGCCGAATTTCAATGTTCGTTTTGTGCTTCGCTAATCGTTTCCAAATGACGGCATATTTTATACTAAAGAAAAACCATTGAGTTGTCAACTAATTGTTTAATGATGACAGTGAATTTCATTCTAAGGCAAGAACTGAGTTTTGCGCATCACTAATTGTTCAAATATGACAGCAAATTTCCATCTAAGGGGAACGTCGAACTGTGTGCATAACTAATTGCTTAAAAACAGGAGCAAATTTCCATCTAAGGGGAACGTCGAGTTGTATGCATCACTAATTGTTTAAAAATGACAGCAAATTTCATTCTAAGGAAAATTAAGTTGTGAACTTCACTAATTATTATTATTGAATTTCAATTCCTTTCTAAGGACATGAAATGCTTTTAAGTGTTCACGTGTTAGGTTTGAGGTATTGCTTGCAGAAGATATCGCAAGCCTCATACCATGGATTCTTATCCCTGTACCATGGGTTCTTATCTCTATACCATGGGTTCTTATCCCTATTATATTTTTTCTTTTCCCAGACTATGGGTTCTTATCCCTATACAGTGGGTTCTTATCCCTATTAAATGGGTTCTCATCCCATACCATGGGTTCTTGAAGTCTGAGCCACAAAATGAGAAAATTGCAAGCCGAAAAAATAAAAATTAGTTCAATTATTTCAATTCTATCCCACTTTCAATCGCGATTAAAGAACTACAGGATACCACATAAAATGTTGTGTCCGACAATTAAGTGTCATTTTGATTGGTGTTTGTTTTTTAAAACAGAATTAAAATAGGAATGAAATTTACCAAGAAAGAAATTAGGATTTTATTCAACTGTTTCAGATAAACACTATGTTGATTTAGTTCTGGAAGATGATCGAACATTAAATGATGAGAATCAAGAAAATTTGACGAAGTATGCCCAACGTAGTGAACAGAACTCATGGTGAGCATGTGTAGACGTGAAGGAAAAATGTTAGTTAGCCATTAGTAATACTGAGACTTTAGTTTAACTATTTCTCTTTGAAATATTTCAGATTTTTTTTTCTGTTAAAAAAATCCGAACTTTTCTTAATAACTCGGAAACACTTTTTAGCTCCTTTATATATATATGGTATAATTAAAAATTCATGTCTCTAATGCCTATAAAAATTGATTCTAGCCTTTAAATCATTATTTATGAGTTTCTTCAATTCATTTGTAGTGTAACAATTTTCCACCACTCATCGCCATCACGGGACCTTCATCAAGGGCATGAATAAAGTATCATTTATTGTGAACTTCAGTTCGCTGAATTTAGAAAAAATAATAATATTAGTTTTTAAATTTGGCACGCGCTCGAGTTCGAGTGCATGTTAATTCCGTGACATAAACTATCTGGCAATTGCGCAAAAGTTAAAGATTAAACAAATTCCGTGCCAAAAGGTAAAACTCGAAGTAAAATCTTCTGTCTTGCAGCTCCTATTGAAAAAGAATCTTTTATTTTAAGAAAATGAAAAAAACACAAGCTGTGAACCGCGCCTGAAAATGTATTCTGCTGTAAAAGTCTCGCTTTTTCCAAATAAGATCATCCGGTGCTATCTTCGCAAGGCGTACATAAAATTGAGACAGAGTTTTCAGTCTCAAAGGAACTTGCCCCGACGAAATAGTGCACTGCGAACTGCAAAGAAATTCATGAGCGGAATATTGCACCGGAACGAGTCTGAAATATTGTGACGGAGCAAAGGTAGAAAGGATTTCGTTCTCTACTCTAACTCTGAACGAAGATAACATTTATTCTTTCTACCCTGATCGAAGAAAATAATCGTTCATTCTAATTGGTACGAACATAGCATTTGTTCTTTCTACTCTGAACGAAGATAATAATCGTTCATTCTAATTGGTACGAACATAGCGTTTGTTCTTTCTACTCTGAACGAAGATAATAATCGTTCATTTTAATTGGTACGATCATAGCATATGTTCTTTCTACTTTGAACGAAGATAACATTAATTTTTTCTACTCTGTGCAAGGTAAAATTTGTTTTTCCACTCGGGACGAAGATAATATTCGTTTTTTCTACTTTGATCGAAGAAAACTTTCATCCTTTCTACTCAGAACGAAGAATGATATTCCTCAGCCTAACTCTGAAGGAAGTTTTTATTCGGTGCTGTAACTTTAAACGAAGAAAAGATTTATCAGTTTAACTCTGAACGATCGACAGCATTCGTGCCATTAACACCGAACAAATACAATATTCATAACTTAAACTCTGAATGAATCTAAAATTCCGCGTTCTAACAAAGAAAAAAAGGCATTCGTCGCTCTAACTCGAAAATTGGATGAGGGTCTGCTTTCTAATTTGAAACTGGGATGACATTCGCTGCTGTAACAAGGAGCAAAGATGACATTCGACATTGTGACTTGGAATGAAGAACGCATTCGTAGCTCAAATGTAGAACTTAGAGGAGAATCGTCGCACGATTTTCCTATACATTTCGATAACACTCGTCTTTCTAACTTAGAGCCCATTTTTGATTGGCAAAAATATTTCATTCATAAGATCCAGTGAGAGTTAATATCTCGCTCATCACCCCAACCGTGAGCTATCATACTGAGAGCTAATAACTGAGAGCTAATACTACATTCCGATCTCTAACCAATCCATAATTTCTCTAATTTACGACTAATATTGCATTCAGAACTCTAAATACGAGGTACATGAAAAACTGCTTTGAATAGGGTCTTAAACTCCATTCAAAACTCTAACTACAAGCTAAAATTATTAGAGCAACTAGTAGCTTGTATTGCATTTAGCGCTTTAACAGCCAGGAAGATATATGTAACTATTTTAAATGTGGCCTTAAATTTAATTCTAAACTCTAACTAAAAAAAACTCTAAACTCTAACAAAAACTCTGAACTCTAACAAAAACTCTGAACTCTAACAAAAACTCTAAACTCTAACAAAAACTCTAAACTCTAACAAAAACCCTAAACCCTAACAAAAACTCTAAACTCTAACAAAAACTCTAAACTCTAACAAAAACTCTAAACTCTAACAAAAACTCTAAACTCTAACAAAAACTCTAAACTCTAACAAAAACTCTAAACTCTAACAAAAACTCTAAACTCTAACTAAAAAAGCTAAAATAATAAGAGTGACTATATAGTTCTTTGTATAGCATTTAGCGCTCTCACTGCAAGCTATTATAACTTTAAATAAGAGCTCATATTACGTTCAACATCCTAATTGAAAGGAATTTAATTAGGAGATAGTATGGCATTCAGCTCTTTAACTGCAAGCTCTGATCGCATTAACAAGATGCCAATGTTGTATTCAACGCTCCATCTGCAAACCAAAATCACTTTAACTACGAGCTAAGATTTTACCCAATATTCGACTATTATCTCTTTAAACTATTGTAAGCTATCATCTCTTTAACCAAGAGTTAAAATTGCGTTCAGTATTCGACTATTATCTCTTTACACTATTGTGAATTTTTATCTCTTTTTAACTAAGAGCTAATATTACGTTCAGTATTCGAATAGCAAGCCGTCGTCAAACTATGCCAGAATATTAGTTTTAACGACGTTCTAACAAGGACAGATTTTAAGTTTATTTTCATCCATAAGAATTAAAGATCATAAAAAATTATATGTTTTGAGATAGAAATATCGAGGTAACGCGATTCCAAGTTACGCTCATCCCTCTTGAGACCCGCGGTAAGATAAAAATAAATCTAATGATAAGAAATATAAGATCGAGAAACTAATCTCGTTTTCTGACATTATCAAGAGCACGATATTGAAGGCTGTGATTTTTGTGAATTTTAAGTGTGACGTTGATTGCTTCATTTGTGTGAATGTTTTTGTGTTCTTGCAATGGATTATAAACATTGAGAAATTACAAAAATTGAGCAAATGTCTAAATGAAAGAATTGAAAAAGTTCAATGAATGCTGTTGCAAAAGATTACAATTTTAGCATTAGTGGTCATCATTATCATCATCCTTTGTAACATTATTGTCAATACTGGTCACAATTTAATTAATAACATTAAAGTAATAAAAATGTACATGAATAATAAGTATTAAATGCCCCTCTTACATTTTTACCACAGCTGCTTGAAGTACCTTACGAAAATGCCACTATTAAATACTAATAAGAAACACTTTCGCGTGTTAGATTATTGATGCGTTAAATACCACTCAAAAGTGTCAAAATGTACAAGAATTTTATGTTCACTTGCGCGGCATCCAGAATTTAACGAGGCAGTTACGGATGCAAGATCACGAGGAAGAAGTGATTTCTCAGTTCTTTCGCTACCTGCTTTTTCGTAGTTCTCACAAGATCGTCGTAGGTCATATCTGAAAGAAGATAACTTTCGTGACATTAACTCTGAAAGAAGAAAACGAAAATCACTTGAGTTTTTTTCACATTGTTTCCAATTTAAAATCCTCGGAAATTATTAGGCCTCATCGTATAGATTTAACTGAATGCTTTTTGATGTTGAAGAATTTGTTGTTTATTTGGTTAGTTAGTTACTACATCCCCTCCGTAACCTAAAGAACTAAATACCAAGGAATCAAAACAAATTTTTTGATGCAATTCATTTATACCCATCAATGCACATTCTTTCCTCATCCCAAAACAGAAATATCAAAATCGGAGGAAGAAACCATTTGCATCAACGCTCTCCATTCAAAAGCAGTTTTTACGAATGAACTGCGTCTCCAGCTCGAAAGAAAGTGTTCATTTTTGAAGACGGAGGTGCCCGTAGTAAATCCATAAAACGAGGGGGGAACGCTTTTTTCTGGTTGAGGTTCCACTCTCCAAAAACTTTCCCCAACGAACGAAAGAACGTTAGTGAATTCTACAAATGTTATATATTATTATCATCATTATTTTTATACGTAATAACACCCTTGGTGTGTTTATTTATTTGTTTGGTGTCTTCTTCTAATAAAACAGCTTCTTTGATAATAAGAATGCTTAATGAACGTATTTGTGATACGAGTTTCACCAGCGTACAAGTACAAGAATATTTTAATCGCGGGCTCTTCTAGGATGGTTCAATTGGTTTGTCATCCACTTCTGGAAGATTTATATAAGGAAAATATCGAATCCCATCATTTTTTATGGGCTGTGTACACTATTTAAGTATAATTCATTTGAACATCACAAGCCATCCACGAGTCCAGCACACGGCGAGTTTGACAGCATCCACAGCATTACACATCAAGCGAGAGCTCAATTTGGCCGCGAATAAATTGGGCAGAAATAAATAAATTCGACGTAAATAATTTCAGGGGAAATAATTTAGAAACAAAGTTGCAGAGCGTTCCGCATGAAGTTAATTAATTCAAAGCACACATGAGGTCTGGATCACAGGCGAACGCGTTTTCAATCAATCACGAGAGCGAGTTGTGTGTCAAATTGTGCACGCAATTAAAATTAATGGAATTACAGAGATGAGCATCACCTGTCAGCGCTAAATTTCAGCATTTTGATGTGCATTATTTGTGATACCAGTGTAGCTCGCTGTGTTATGTTTGTGATAACAGTGTAGCTCGCTGTGTTATGTTTGTAATAACACTGTAGCTCGCTGTGTAACGTTGGAGATAACACTGTAGATCGCTGTGTAATGTTGGAGATAACACTGTAGATCGCTGTGTAACGTTGGTGATAATACTTAAACGTAGTGTGTAATGTTTGTGAAAACACTACAGGACACTGTGAATTATTGGAAAAAATGCTGAAAAAACTGCTTATTAGTGTTTTGTTAAGTATAAAATAGTAAATTTAGCATCTTTGGTCGGATTGCTTTAGTGAACAAAAGTACAACGAATCGCTTTTAAGCTGGAGTGAAAATTTGAAACTAGAGTAAAATGATAAATATAAACGTGCAATTCAGTGCATTTTTCATCACCTACTTGTTTGCATGGGAAGTTTTGTGGAGGGGACCGTATACTTTCCACAGGAGACTTGCGATAACTTGTAGCATGAGATTCTTAGCACAGTTGGTTTTCTATGATTTTTATCTTGAAATTCTTAGCCCCGTGGGTCTTCCATAATTTTTTCATCATGAAAGTTTTAACCACGTTGGTTTTCCTTTTTATCCTACAAGTGAGGTTTCCTAGAAATCAGTTTATTTCCTTTATTCTCGCAGCATGAGTATCGTATTACTGTTCTAAATTTTGAACAAGCAGTAAAAAATTTCCACATTTTCTAGCCCATCCTTAAAAATCGAAAACTCTCTTCAGAATTCATGTCCAGAATAAATTTTTGATTCCGGAGTCACTTACGTATGGTTTGGTTTTGCAATGGTCAAGGCAAATTATCTTTGTTATTAAATGTCGAGGAAATACCATCAGTTATAACCCTTAAAAAACAGAGTTAATTACCGCAGAAAAAAAGTTAGCTATAAAATTTGCTCAACATCATTAATTACACTCACATATAATTTAAATTGTGTATGACTGTCACTTTGGAGTTTAAAACTCGGCGCTATCTTTCGGTGCAGAGATTATTTCTTCGGAAAACACTTTTGTTCCTTTACCTTAACTGATTCGAATGCAGAGTATTACCTGAAAAATGGCATCATTGCAGCGATCCCAAGTCCAGGGATACTTAAAATACATTTGTAGAAGTTGCCTGCATTGATGAAGTGAAGGTAAAGCGATAGCAGATTGGAATCTTTAGAATCTTGGCGGGAGGAGATTCATTGGACTAACTGACTCAAGAAGAAAAACTATTTTTTCCATGATTGTACATTTGTAGGCATGCAATCTATTTTCCTATATTCGCATTCTCCCCACCTTCAAAGTTATGTTATTTCGGTCAATAGAACACTGTAGTTCAAAAAGTATTGTGGCACTTCCTCAGCGTACATTTTTAGAAGTAGTACTTGCGTATTTTCGACACTTTACTTCTTTGGAAGTACAAGTCTTCCTTGAATTTTCGCTCGTACAAGCGATGGAAAAATCATTTGACGCAAAATAAGTTTATAATACACCATGGAACGCCCACTGGTATTTTAGTCAATCAACATTGTGTAGAATGGTAGTCTCAAAATTGGAAAAAATAGTAAAAGAGTTTAATTTTTGAGGAGAAAAATGCATAAGGACAAATTGCGGAAACAAAATTTTTCTGCCTGAGGGAAAATGATGGCAGTTTTTCAGGAATGAAAAAGCTAAATTCATCCCTTCATTTCTCCAGCTTATCCACTCGCGCTGCAAAAACAACAGACAAAAAGTTTCAAAGTTTCACCACCGGCCAACAATACTTTGCATTTCGATGTTGCGGGGAAAAATCGTTGAAGGAGCAAAAACACGGGAAGCGCAAATTGGAGAGCCCAATAGATTCCACCCTTAGAGCAAAATTCCAGCTTTTCCCAGGTCTGATCATGAAAAAAAAGACCCAGTTCAAGCCGATACAGGTTTCGGAAAATCTTTTAAATTTTAGAAAAATAGAAGGGGGTCCTGCAGAAGTCGTTCGACGCAGCGTTGCAGGGGCGCGGCAGGCGATAGGTAATCGATGTGACTGCTCGCTCTCAAGCGTCGAGTTTTTACGGTCAGTCTGAGCTCTGGCCAACTTTATGGCCAATGTAGGATTATGTTATGTAGATTATAGGCCAGACAAGGGACTAGGCTTGCCATCAATCTCTGAAACGGCTCAAAAAACTGTTTTAGCGCCAGCTTGTTCTGACGCACCCGAAAAACGTCCCACGATGAATGATTAATCAAGCATAAAAATGGTTTTAATGTTCTTTGAAAAGTCACGTTTGAGAGCAGATTGTTCAAATCAAGGTCCGATGATGCCGTAATGATCCATAAACAGCTTTGTCATGGTAACAACGCTCAGATTTGTGAGATGCTAAAACGAATCCCAAATGGATTTGAAAGTTATCGGTCCGATGTGGTTGAGCGATGCCATAGTCCGCCCAGAATCTGAGAACAAGGTTACATGAAGGAGTTAGATGATTTTTTTACACGGCCGTGGCCAACTTACGCTTTGGAGGGTGAATGAGTGAACATCGAATTCAGGAAGCAGGTTTGGCTTCGTAGAAAAACTGTCGTCCCCTTTCAAAATGAAATGACATGTATTTGTTTTCGCTCTTGTGGAAGTTTATATACATACATATATGTGACTGTGGGAGTTTATATATATATGCGAATTTTAAAACGGATTATTCTACCTATAGTGGAAAGTAAAGCCCTCCCAATCGTATCACAGTTTCTGTAGAATCTCATTTGAATGTTATAAGGGCATTTTGTTTGAATTCAGCATGAATATCTACAGTAGCGTGTTAAAAAAACATGCAAAGTTGACGAAAGTTTTGGCTTCGTGGCGAATAAATTATCAAAAGAGTGTGGGAATGTAGACTTCGTGAACGATTCGGCGAGTAAGCGATCGGAGAAGGCGACAATGTTGACTCCGTGGACGATGCTTCCTTTTTCCCCGCACAAAAATAAAGAGTTTCTCCGCGGGATCAGGGGAGACCCTTGGAAAAAAATGAGTCATTTTTTCCCCTCAATATCGAGTGAACAGGAAACGGCAGCGCAACTTTCAGCCAATTTAATGGAATTGGGCGAAAACTCTGTCGCAAATAAAGGGAGGGAGATTTTCTTTTGAAGATAGGTCATTATGCGGTGTCTTTATGAGCACGGAAAGAGGGCAGGGAGGAGTTGACATGAGGGAAAATATTATCTCATTCAGATTCTTGAGCATTGAAATGTTGCACTCTGCGTACGTCTTCAATTTGAAACTGGAATTGAATTTTTTCTTCGTTCAGTGTGTCGTTAACTTTCAGAGGAACGATATTATCAACAAGTTTACCAATTCGACCGTGAACTGTGTAGGTCATCAGGTTTGAAACTGAAATGGAATTCACTTGTTTTTCAGTCAGTCATTAAACTTCGGTGGAATAATTTCTTCAAAAAATTACCCAATTCTGCCGCTAACTCTACGTTGGTCATCGGATTTAAAACTGGAAGGAAATTCATTTGTTTTTCTGCATCCTATTTTCATCACCTTCACGAGAAAAAGTTCAGTCGCATTACAAAATTTGATTAATTCGATTGTGACTATGAGATTGTAATTTTACGGGTGTAACTGTTATCGATCGCACAAAAATATCCCATTCATGAAGTAACAGAAGCGACGACGTGTGTTTGGTGTGGCTAACTGTTCCTGCAGTACGTATTCTCGTCATGTCGGCCGTTCTTCAAAATGCAGAATAAGTAAAAGGAAAAACAACCATGAGAAAACCCATCAAATAAAGTCAAACCTTAGCAAATGACAAATTGAGAATTAGTAAATTGTGAAAATTTGAGCTTGACTCTACTCATTCTCGTTCAATTTCAAATATCTATTCTGATTTCTCAACCTCCTGAAATGGTTCAATTTCATCACGTGGTAAAATTCCATGCTTTGCCACTAGAATTCTTGAAGCTCATTATTTCACTGAATCAAAATTGCCACAATAAATAAGATGCGACTTTTCGATTCTTCCACGTCATTTTTACACTGTAGCGAAATGGAGTAAAAAGATTACAGTCACGTGCATGGATAGTGAGAATATTGAAGAACCTTAATTTGATGCTAATTAATAAATGCGTACACGCTTCGATATAAAAGGAATTCTAAAATTGCACCACACGAGCTCAGTTCCAGAGATTAGTCGAGAATAGTTACGTGAAATTCATTTTTAAGCTGTATTTTTGTCAAATAATTTGAGAGAGAAAATATTATGTGTTTTCATTAACGTATAGTTTGAATTTATGGGTGTGAATGTGTCTTTCACTTTAATATATTTTTTAGCAATTATGAAAAATGATCCTGCTTTGAATGCTCTTCTATTTTACCATTGGGCTTTAGGCTCTCTTATATAACCTAAGTTTACTAAGTATTTCACACATACAAGTTACAATTTAGTAATCAAATCTGTTCGTAGATGAAATGAAATCATCCTCTGAAAATAGGTTTGCTTAATTTTATAGCACCTGTTATTTTTACTCGGGTTAACTTAAATTTACTAATTATTTCAAGCATACTAGCCACAATTTAGTCATCAAAGCCATTTCTAGATAAAATCCTCTGAAAATAGATCAGCATAAATTAATCATTTTCGTCAATTATTATTGCGTCAATTATTTTCGTTTGGGTATTAATTTTCGCTTGTGTACTTTTTGGAGTCAGAGTGAGAGGTACATATGCACTATGCTGTCATCATTGGTTGTCATCATACAACAAGTGCAACAAATTTTTATTCAGCAGAAATTAAGCTCCGAAAAGACGAGCGGGTTTTGTAAATTACGTAATTGCGCTCCATTCATCTCTCAGGCAACTGCACCGCTGCATTTTCAAAACAAAGCAACGATTCGTTCCATAAATGTAACATTATAGAATATTGGAACGGAGAACTGTGAAATTTCAAGAAAAAAGCTCCAGCTGGGACATTTTCCCCCAATACCATTAAAAAGACTAAATTTTCCTTGCATTTTTCTTTGAATATTCCTGCAGATTGAAATGAATTTAGATTGAATTTTCATTCAGTGCTTACATTGTTCATCAAATGCCATCTAAAATATTTAGTTACAACGGGCATATGCTTTGTGACCAAAAAGGTAGAAAAACAAAAATGTATAGCAGTCATTTATTTGGGCATTGTGGGCCAATGAAGCTGCAAAGGCTTCTATTGCATTTATATAGGAATAACAACGAATTATTGATCATTATGAATTATAACTCATTTTGCGTATATCTCT